>ML480224.1:7177-24153 GCA_005239535.1 Nicotiana rustica
AAGAGTATATTGTCAAAGACGGTCAATGCTAATAGGACCAATTGGTCAAAGAAGTTGGATGACGCTCTATGGGCTTATAGGACCTCTTACAAGACCCCGATCGGTATGTCTCCGTACCGGTTGGTGTTTGGGAAATCTTGCCATCTTCGGTTGAGTTAGAGCACAAGGCTATGTGGGCCTTGAAAAAGTTGAATCTTGAATGGGATGTGGCGGCCAATCTTCGTATGGAGCAACTTAATGAACTCGATGCATTCAGATACCATGCCTACTCCAGTTCGTCCTTGTACAAGGACAAAATGAAGTACCTTCATGATAAATATGCTCGGGTCAAGGAGTTCAAAGTAGGTGACTTGGTTCTCTTGTTCAATTCTCGGTTACAGCTATTTCCGGGAAAGCTCAAGTAAAAGTAGAGCGGGGCTTTCGAAGTGGTGTTTGTGACTCCATTTGGTGCTCTTGATCTAAAGAACAAAAGTGGATAGATTTTTAGAGTTAATGGGCACAGGGTGAAGCACTACCTGGTCAAGATTGATGACAGCCACGTGGTGGCACTTCTTCATCTTATATAAACTTGGTAGCATACGTCGTGCCGCGACGTTAAATCAGGCGCTTCTTGGGAGGCAACCCATGTGTCTTTATTTTTGTTTTTCTTTGATTTTATTGGTAGTATATGTATCATTTTTGCACTAACTGGTTTTGGGATGTTGTAGGATTATTTTGGTACAGGGCAAAAAGCTAAGTGTTGAATGTTCAGCTCTCTAAAGTTAGCACCGCGACCGCAGTCGAAGTTTTGCGGTCCGTGGAGCCTCCTCATGTGAAAAATGCTCTATGAAGTTTCTCTGAAGCTTCCTTCGTGGACAACTGTTGACTTTTCGCGGTCCGGGGTGTTTTTCTTTACTCTCTTTCTCCTAACATTTTGAGCTATTTTGCTAGATATAATTGAGGACAATGCTAGTTTTTAGTGGGGGGAGTGACCCTGTCTTGATTTTTTATTCTGATGGATGATTGTATAATTTAGACAACATTTTTATTTTTATTATGCTTTATTTTTATTTTGGTATGTAAATAACTTTACTATTTTAGTACTTTTTGTATTTTTCACTTTTGGTATGTATATAAAGTTACTTTCCATTGTATATATTAATCCCCTTATGTATATTCGACTAAATTCCCTCATGTATATATTCATTCTATCCTACGCATTTTACTTTTCGCATTTTTCCGTATAGCTTCTTATTTTTCTTTCATAGCTTCTTGTTTTGAATTTTTCGCGTGCAATAAGCCTTTGTTTTTCTTAACGCCACAGTTCTTTCCAAAGGTGGAATTTGTGTGAACCGGGTGGCTCTTCCCGAGGATGGATAGTGTGAAGACCTTCTTAAGGGTTTGAGTCTATTTTTCTTTTTGTTTCTTTTTAGTAGTTAGTGAATAAAGGTGCCTCAAAAAAGCTTCACTTGGGCCTAACACATTTTCCTTTGA
Source organism: Nicotiana rustica (assembly GCA_005239535.1). Lineage (NCBI taxonomy): Eukaryota > Viridiplantae > Streptophyta > Magnoliopsida > Solanales > Solanaceae > Nicotiana > Nicotiana rustica. Next base: position 8,651 of record ML480224.1, read on the forward strand.
TCCATGGTCAAAAATAAATCGTTGTGTTTAGGATGGTGAAAGTTGTGATCTTGAGACTCTTGTGTTGGCCGATAATCATCAAGTGATTTCTCGGGACCATTGTAGTGCTCAAAGAATGACTAAGGTCGTTGTGGGCCCCGCACTCTGTTTCTTTAGCAATCCCATAACTTGAGTGGTGAGAGTTTGAATTGCAAGGCCAAGTCCCGTGCCATTAGTCTAGAACTTGCCCTGAATGTTTGTCTAGGCGAAATCCTAATTGTAGTTTGACTTGAGAAGTGATTATAGGCTATCATTGATCCGAATAGTGAATTGAACATTTCCATGGCCTGCCAATGACAATTTCCCTAGTCAACCCTTTTGAGCCTTAGACCTTTTTCTTTCAAAATCCATGCTACAAGCCTTTACCCATTTTGACCCTCTCTTGGCACCCAATCTTTCCTTAGCACTAGGCAAAAGCATAAGTTTGGGGGAGAGACGAGGGATGCAATAAAGTGAACAGAAGGCACAAAATAAATAAAAGGAAAGACAATGAAAAAGAAAGAAAAGAAATAAAAGGGATCAATGAAAGAAATGTGATTAAAGGTGTGGAATGCTTAGAAAGGAGAAAAATGATTTGAATGAACAAAAAGGTGTGACAGTATGTCTCTCCAACCCTTCGAAAAGAGTTAAATGACTCAAGGAGTTGAGAAAATGTGAAACAAAAATGAAATGCTTAAGGAAAGATAGAACTCACCCTGACCAAATACTTCCTACCCTTGACCAAAAGCCTTCATCATGTGCCCACAAAAGCCCTATATGATCTTGAGTTGAATGAAACTTACATTAGTGGTGACCTACATAAGGGGCAAGCCTATGGTACTTGGACTTGAGTCTTTTCTTTGAGAGAGATGAGTGAACTCCCATTTTCCTCGTTTTGAGCGTTACAATTCTAAAGTGAAGTGCTTAGGGAGAGTTGAGGAGTATGAGTTTGGGTTCCACAATGACCAAAGTGGTAGTAAGCATTTCATTGATGAATCGAGTCAACTCTTGATGCTCTTATGTGGCACTTGAATCCATGGTTTTAAAAACAAAGGGTCAAATGTTGTTAATGATTTATTTGCATTAAGGGCAATTGTTAGTCCCAATTGATGATAAAAGAGGTTATCTTAGGACAACCGAATTTTCTTGAAATTTCTCAAAAAGGGATGGGGTTTTATTTTGTTTGCTTGAGGACAAGCAAAATCTTAAGTTTGGGGGAGTTGATAACTAGGATTTTTACCTTGTTTTCGCTATATCTTGCTTAAGTTTTGGTTATAATTGTACACAAAATAGCCCCAAATGATTACAGGTTGTGCTTGTTGCAGGATTGAGCCAAAAATGATGACAATAAGTCAAGGATCTGCTCGAAAAGGAGTGAATCTTGCACAAGTACCAAGAACAACAAGATGCCTACCTCAAGTGCCCACCGCGGTGGTGAAGTTCAGAGAGTCCACTTCAAGTCTAAGTGACCACCGCGGCCGCGGTCCAATCTTCGCGGACCGTGGTGGTGAGATTCATAGAGATGTTTTAAAGGGTAAAGACCACCGCGGCCACGGTCCCATCTTCGCGGACCGCAGTGGTAAGATTCAGAGACCTCTTTTTAAGGCTAAGGGCACCGCAACCACGATCCATTTTCCGCGGTCCACGGTCAAGAACTTTCAGAGACCATAAAGTTGAAGCCAAAGAAGTCCACCGCGGACCGTGGTTGCTTTTATGTGGTCCGCGGTAACCCCGCATGGTGTATTTTTGTTCGGAATTTTGGCTGGGTATAAATAGCTTCTTTTGTAATTTTTTAGGTTAAGTCTTACATCAGTGAATAGAGAAGCTCGTGAATAGTGTTTTTCTTCTTCTTTTTGCAATTTTCTTTAGATTTTTACATTGAACCATTGTGGTTTGTGTTATAAATCAAATTTATGAGTCTTAGTTCATCTCTTTCATTGATTTTATCTTTGATTATTAGTAGCTAAATCCTTTAGCTAGGGTTATGGCTCAACCCTAGTGTGGGTATTTAATGGGTTCCTAAAATTAAGGCTGGAATGTTTATGGGTGTTTGGTATTTGGGCTAATTTAGGGTTTTCTTGCTATAATTAGTGGTTGCAAACACTAATTGACTTGGGTCTTTCGTGAGAAAGAGGACTTGAGTCTAGAAAATTAGTCCAACAAGGAATTGGGACAAAATCAAGAGATTGGTAGTCCCAATCAATGGGTTGAATCTAGAGACGGTAAAACCCTACTCGAGTCCTAATTAACGGGTTAAACCTCGAGAGAGTAATACCCTACTTGAACCTAAATTGCTTGCATATGTGACACCCAATTGGCCCCGAGAGAGGTAATTAGGGCAAAGCCACTCAAACTACCGAGAGGTATAGAGTGGGAAATTTAGTGCATTGGTTATATCATGATCCCTTCATTAACATCCTTGCCTTAGAAATTGGAATCTGTTAAGTACTCGCCTAGGTAAAAGTCATAACCTCTAGTGCCTTTATCCATATAGAAAACAACTTCAAAAATAAATTAGTTAGTTAAATTGCATTCAACGTAGTATAAATCATAGTTGTAGTTTGAAAACCAACAAAATATGAGAAGTATAATTTGAAACAAGAGACATTACTAGATCATATAGACACTCACTCCAAATATTAACTCCCTGAGGAATCAATCCCGACCAATCGGATAAAAGCTGCACCGACTCTCGTCTTTCTACTTATATAGTAGTGTGGGTGAGAGCCGATCAATACCATAGGGAGAAGGAAGCCAACAATGTTGATTGATTCTCGGAGCACTCATAGCTTCATTGATGTCACCACAATTAAGGAGTCAGGGTACCAAGCCCAACCTTGCCCACCAGTAAGAGTAACTGTGGATGATGGAAATTATGTTATGTGCACTTCCATATGCATGAGCTACCAATGGAAATTTCAAGGGAGACCCTTCCAAGAGAACTTACTGATCATTCCACTTGGAGGTTGTGACATGGTTATGGGAAATGACTGGATGAAGAAGCATAATTCAACCAAGTTCGACCATGGGAAGATGTGTGTTACCATTGAAAAGAAAAGCATCAAGCTAGTATTACAAGGCATTACTGAGGAAGGGAAGCTAAATATGATCACCAATGGAACAATGGGCAAACTGCTAAGGAAAGGCTAGGCCCTAATAGCTCACCTGTTCATGATGAGTGCTATAAGGGCAGAAGAGCAGGACCCAATTGGAGAGGCCATTGAGAGGTACTGTAATAGTACTCTGATGTATTTGCTGAACCTAGAGCCTTGCCCTCTGCTAGAACCTTAGACCACACCATTCCATTGAAACCTGGGGCTACGCTAGTTAGTTTGAGGCCCTATAGATACAACTATTACCAGAAGGAGGAATTAGAAAAGCAGGTCAGGGAGATGCTCACCAATGGCATTATACAACACAATCAATCACCTTTCTCTTCACCAACCTTACTTGCCAAAAAGAAGGATGGGACTTGGAGGTTCTATGTAGACTATAGGGGATTGAATGATATTACAATAAATGATAAATACCCAATACCCATTGTGAATGATCTACTGGATGAATTGAGTGGGTCTGTGATGTTTACAAAGGTGAATTTGAGGGCTGGTTACCACCATATTAGAATGAAGATAGAGGATGTGTACAAGACAACATTCAGAACTCACATGGGCCACTATGAGTTCAAGGTGATGCCATTTGGGCTAACAAATCCCCAGCCACTTTCCAAGCCTTGATGAATCAGGTTTTTCAACCTTTCCTTTGAAAATTTGTGTTAGTATTCTTTGATGACATACTTATTTACAACTTATCTGAGAAGGAACATGTAACTCATTTAAGTACAATTTTTGATATTCTAAGGAAAAACTCCTTATTTTCTAAAAGATCTAAATGCTCCTTTGGTCAGTCTAGAGTGGAGTATTTGGGGCATATTATAACTGTAGAAGGAGTATCAACTGATCCCTCCAAAATAAAGTGTTGACCCAAGTTACTGCATAGTTTTGAAGATAAATGTCTACCAAGTTGAACCAGGTCTATCAAGCTATCACAGTGAAACAGACTCATTGGCACGCGAAGAGTCCATGCGTAGGAGATAACATGTTATGTGAATTAGCTGGGAACTAAGAGGTTGTCTCTTAAAGTGAAAAGGCTGCAAATTGATAAGAGGATAGAAGTTGAATTCAGCAAAGACAGTAACAAAGGAAGGAAGTTGAGTTTAATACGAACTCTTTCACCAAGGAAGATTTGCACTAGAATTGAACGACAATCTCAACGACTGACTCTATAAAGAGTTGAAGAATTCACGATGAAATTCTCACGCACAAAGACTGAAGTGAATCAAGATCTGAAAGCAAAATTCCCAGAGTTATTTTGCAAGCAGAATCCTTGTGCGACACAAAGGCTACTGACCAACTAGAAGAACCTATTCCATCTGTTTGTCATTGAGTCTAGTTGGTTTTAGTAGGTGATTTAATATTGTATCTTTTCAGCTTTATTAGAAGCAATTGTAATAGGTACACATTGTTCAAGTTAGAGTTAGCTTGAAGTTTGTCTCAATTAGCTAGAAGCTAGTTTGCTACAAAGGGATTAGAGTTAGTCCTAGGTTTACAAAAGAGTTTATTTTGTAAATGATGTTTGGCTCAGAGTTGTAGTGAAGAGTTTGGGAAAATCCTACTGAGTAGTAAGTCGTTATTTTTTCACCTTTTGAGCCAGGTGTTTTCCACTTAAAAATCTATGTGTTTTTACTTTACTGCTTTTATTATTCCGCAACAGTAGAAGTTGGAACACCAAGAAGAACCAGGTTCTTCTAGTAAGACAACACTCAAAAAATTGGACACCACACAAATCAAACCCCCTCTTGTGTGGTATTCAAGTATAAAACATCAATTGGTATCAGAGCAGGTTATCCTTGGAAAGGCTAACACCTTGGAAAAGATCAAAATGAGTGCGCCACCTGGGAACTGGGAAGGTCAATCAACTGCAAGGCCACCACTCTTCAATGGCCAGTACTGCTCTTGGTGTAAGAACAGGATGAAAGACCACCTGATTGGAGAAGACTATGAACTCTGGGACATAGGCACTGATGGACCTCTAGCTACCATGAACAAGACTGCTGAAGGTATAAATGTACCAAAGACCGCTGATTGCACTGTTGAGGATCTGAAGAAAGGGGAGAAGAATGCTAAGGCCAAAAAGTGGCTAGTTTGTGGACTAAGTCCAGATGAATACAGCAGAATCCAAAGTTGCACCACAACGAAAGAAATCTGAGATACCCTACAAGTAGCCCATGAAGGAACACCTCAGGTAAAAAGGTCTAAAGGTACTCTACTATACTCTCAGTATGAAAACTTCACTTTGAGAGAAGGTGAGACAATACAAGGGATGAACACAAGGTTCACAACTTTAACAAATGAACTTAAGTCTCTTGGTAGAGTAATTCTAGAAGAGGATTGGGTAGAGAAGATCCTGACTAGGGTCTTGCCAATTTCCTGGGAAAGCAAGATCACTGCTATCCAGGAATCCAAAAATATGGCAACCCTCAGATTGGACGAGCTGATTGGAAACCTTACTGCTTATGAACTAAGAAGGCAGACAATGAAGATGGATGCTCCAAAGAAGGAGAGGAGTCTAGCACTAAGGATCACTAAGGGAGCAGATCTGGAAGATGATAAGATGTCCATGATTACCAAAGAATTCAGAAACTTTCTCATGAGGAAGAAGGGCATCTCTAAGGGAGGAAACTGCAACAAAGCAAAAGCTCCATAAAGGCCAACCAACGAGGGATGTTACAAGTGTGGAAAGACTGACCAACTTATCAAGAATTGTGCCCAGTGGGAAGTGGAGTGGAAAAAGGAGAGATTTGAAAGAAGGAACATGAAGAAGGAATTGGTCCAATCCAAGAAAACCACAACAAAAGCTATGGTTGCCGCTTGGGGGGAGAGTTCAGATGAAGAATCAGAAGATGGTGTAATTGAAGATCAGGCACTCATGGCAATTGGAGAATCTGATGAGGAGTCACATGAAGAACCAGAGGTAAGTACCTCCCATCTTAAAACAAAAATAAAGTTCCTATCTAAGGAAAAACTTTCTGAGTTGCTACTTGATTTCATGGATGATTCCGAAGAAACAACCAAAGAGAAAGAACAACTAACTAAAGAATGTGCAATGCTAAAAGAAAAATGCTTGAACTTGGAAATCAGAGTGAGTGAAACTGAAAAGAAAAAATCTACCCTGATGAACCAGGTTCAACCACTTGAAACTGAGATTCTAGAGCTAAAATCTAAAAACTTAAAATTGAAGCTAGGATCTAGTAAAAAGGTAGTTGATCATTCTCATGTCATGCTGGAAGAAAATGTGGGAAAACTAATAGATGAGATGTATGCCAAGGATGAACAGATAAGGAAACTTAAAGTAGAACTTGGAAAAGTCAAACATGAGTTAGACAGAACTTGTAAATGGAATAAATCCTCTGATGCCTTGACATGGCTTCAAGAAAATCATAGTAGCAACCGGAGAGGACTTGGCTTTGGGAGTCAATTGCCCAAGTGGGATCCCAAAAGCAAGTATCTCACTCTTCTTGAAAATAAAATCTGGAACCACTGTGGTAAGACTGGCCACTACAAAATTGAGTGTACTGTAAGAGAGCAGGCCAGTCGAAAAAATGAGAGGTTTGTCAAAAAAAAAACTGGCTACCAAATTGGGCCAGGAAAAATTTGATTCATCCATTCTATCTTAGAAAAGGACCCAAACTAGTTTGGGTTCTTAACTAACCCCTGATTTCCTTTTATAGGTACAAGTGAGAAGAAGCAGCCAAATTTGGTTCTTGATAGTGGCTGCTCTAAGCATATGACAGGGAATGAGGAACAAATCCTTTCACTTGAAAACCTCAAAGGAGAAAATGTCTCCTTTGGAAATGGAAAGAAAGGTGAAATTATAGGGGTTTTCAAAGTAGGTAAGGATGACACACGTTCCATAGAACATGTGTACTTGATAGATGGCTTGAAATACAGCCTAATCAGTGTGTCACAATTGTGTGACAGAGGTAACCTGGTTTCTTTCACTTCCACAAAATGTTTTGTGATTAACTTGCTTACTGACAAGATTGTTTTGTAGGGAAAGAGAATGAATAATATCTATGTCATAGACTTGTCCACACTGTCTGAAAATGAACTCACTTGCTTGAGTGTTTTGGACAGTGATCCCCTCCTTTGGAACAAATGACTAAGTCATACAAGTCTAAATCAGCTTAACAAATTAGTCTCTAAGGACTTAGTGGTAGGACTTCCTAACTTTAAGTTCAAGGAAGACAAAGTTTGTGAGTCATGTGCAAGGGGGAAGAAGGTAAGATCCTCATTCAAAAGTAAGAAAATGGTTAGTACCACCAGGACGTTGGAACTGGTTCATCTGGATCTGCGTGGTCCAATGAGAACTCTGAGCAGAGGTGGTAAGAAATATGTGATGGTGTTAGTTGATGGTTTTTCAAGGTTCACTTGGACCTTATTTCTGACATCTAAGTATGAAGCATTTGATATGTTCACCTCATTTGTTAAGAAAACTCAATATCAGTTAGGACATCAACTAGCATTAATAAGATCTGACCATGGTACTGAATTTGAAAATGCTAAGTTTGTTGAGTTCTGTGATGAACATGGTATCAATCACAACTTTTCTGCCCCTAGAAATCCACAAAAAATGGGGTTGTGGAAAGAAAGAATAGAACTCTTGAAGACATGAAAAGAACCATGCTTCTTTCTAGAAAACTACCACACAGTTTCTAGGCAGAAGCAATAAACACTGCTTTCTATATAATGAATGGATGCATGACTAGGCCACTGGTAGAGAAGACTCCCTATGAATTACTTAAAGGGAGAAAGCCCAACATATCACACCTTAGGGATTTCGGATGCAAGTGCTTTTTGCACAACAATGACAAAGATTCCCTAGGTAAATTTGATCCCATAAGTGATGAGGGAGTATTCTTGGGATATTCATCACACATCAAAGCCTATAAAGTGTACAATAAAAGAACTATGTGTGGAGAAGAGAGTGTACATGTTGTCTTTGATTAAATTAACACTCTTTTTGAGAGACAGGAACCAGAATATGAGGAGCTTGGACTGGTAAGAAGCAGTGAACACATTAAAGCAGCCATGGGAGATGGAACAGGTGATGGACCAGGTCCAACTACCCCAAGGAACATGACAGGGGGGACTCAACATGTGAACCCTGGCCCTGATCCTGTTCCACAACAACAAGACACCATAGAATCATCCAGAAGTGAACAATTGGTGCTCAAACCACACAGATATCAAAGTTCTCACCCTCTTGAGAACATCATAACAGAGTTTTCATCCGGAATCAAAACAAGAGCTTCCTTGAAAAATCTGTGTGCGTTTGATGCCTTTCTATCCTTAATCAAACCAAAGAACATTGGTGAAGCCCTACAAGATGCTGATTGGGTAAATGCCATGCAAGAAGAGCTGAATCAGTCTGAAAGAAGTCAAGTATGGCACTTGGTACCCAGACCACTAGACAGATCAGTGATTGGCACAAAGTGGGTCTTCAGGAACAAACTCAATGAGGATGGAACTGTTACAAGAAACAAGGCTAGACTGGTTGTTCATGGTTACAGTCAAGAAGAGGGATTTAACTATGATGGGACCTTTTCCCCTGTGGCAAGGCTGGAGGCAATCAGACTCCTTATAGCATTTTCCGCATACATGGAATTCACTCTCCATCAGATGGATGTTAAGAGTGCCTTCCTCAATGGCTATCTTAAGGAAGATGTATTTGTCAAACAGCCTCCAGAATTTGAAAGCAAGGAGTCACCTAACCATGTATACAGACTTGACAAGGCTCTTTATGGTCTCAAACAAGCACCTAGATCCTGGTATGGGCGATTATCAAAATTCCTGCAAGAACATGGGTACAAACGAGGCAAAATTGACAGTACTTTGTTTTAAAAGGAAAATGGTAAGGATCTCCTGATTGTGCAAATATAGGTGGATGATATCATATTTGGGGCAACCTTTGAAAAATTGAGCAAGAAATTTGCTATACTTATGGGGAGTGAGTTTGAGATGAGTAGATGGGTGAGCTAAACTTCTTCTTAGGCTTGCAAATCAAGCAAAACCCAAATGGTACAATGATCCATCAACAAAAGTATGTGAAAGAACTGCTCAAGAAGTTTAAAATGGAGAACTCAAAGGAAGTAGACACTCTCATAGCCATAACTACGAAACTGGATGTGGATGAACCTGGTTCATCCGTTGATCAAAAGCTATACAGAGGGATGATTGGGTCTATATTATATCTCACTTCCAGCAGACCAGATATTGTGTTAAGTGTTGGATTGTGTGCTAGGTTTCAGGAAAATCCAAAGGAATCCCACCTATCTGCAGTGAAGAGAGTTTTGAGATATCTGAAAGGCACTTCTTTCTTATGCCTTTGGTATCCTAAAGGTAATAATTTCGACCTTATAGGATATGCTGATGCTGATTATGCAGGTTTCCTGGTTGACAGGAAAATTACTTTAGGTATGGCTCACTTCTTGGGCTCCTGCTTTGTGTCTTGAGCCACCAAGAAACAAAATTCAGTAGCCTTGTCTACTGCTGAGGCTGAATATGTGGCTGCATCCTCATGCTATGCCCAGTTGCTATGGATCAAGCAACAACTTATGGACTTTGGTATAGATGTGGGATGCATTCCTATTTTATGTGATAACACTAGTGCCATTAGTATGACGAAGCACCTGGTTCATCATAANTGCTATGGATCAAGCAACAACTTATGGACTTTGGTATAGATGTGGGATGCATTCCTATTTTATGTGATAACACTAGTGCCATTAGTATGACGAAGAACCTGGTTCATCATAAGAGAACTAAGCACATAGATATTAGACACCATTTCTTAAGGGACAACTATGAAAAGGGAATGATCTCAATCGAATTTTGTGCTACTGATCATAAAATTGAAGATATCTTCACTAAAGCACTAAGTAGGTGATAAGTTGGTATTTTACCAACTTATCTCCTCTCAATATTTAGACTTTGGTATAATTGTGATCGAAAACTAGGGCATTTCTAAGAATTATTGGCAATTTTCAGGTATTATGTGATTTTGGAGAAGAAATGGAAGAAATCAAGTCAAAATGGGCAAAAATGATAGGAAAATGATTGAAGCCAGATGTTCTTCGCGATCGCAAGGTTTAGTCTGCGATCGCAGAAGTCAAGGAGATTGTGAACCGCGATCGTAGAGTAGTTTACGCGATCACGGAGAAGAAATATTGCACCTGCTCTGAAGTGTGCTACGCAATCACAAAGGTTTCCACGCGATCGCAGACGTTCAGGACCCGGGCCTACGCGATCGCAAGCATAGTTCCGCGATCGCGAAGCATTGAATCTGGGCGAATTTTGGGCAGTTTTGGCATTTAACATTTTTATCCCCAACTCACATATACTCGACCTAGCATTCATTTTTGGAGTATCTTTTGGCATATTTTTGGCTTTGTAAATAATATTTTGCATAGAGAAGAACAAGTCTTTAAGCTAGGGTTTGCACACACACTTGGGATTTGAAGATTTCACTCATGTGGTTAAGGTTTTCTTACCAATTTATGTTTGTTCTTCATTTCCTTGCCTTGTATTGTATATTTAAGTGTGTAGTATTTATTTCCAACACTTGAATCTTGTTTAGGGGAATTTACATATTTAAAGTATGGATTAAATACCTTGTTGTGCTTATGTATTGAATGATTTTATTATATTTATGAAGTGAGTGTTTGTTACTTTATTTATTCTTGTTCTTTAATGTTTCCAAAGGGATTAGATAACCCTAGGACTCACCCATTAACTCCGAATTAATTTTGGAAAAGATAATTTGGGGTTGGGAAAGATTAATTAACAAGAACTTGAGGCTTTAACCCTCATTTTATAGATTCTACCTAGGGATAGGATTGAACTACTTGTAGCCATACCTGGAAGTCCTTAATCTCTTAATTGGGTTAGGAATAATTCAAGTAGGAAGTATTTTTAGTCTTTGGAAAAAGCTAATTAAGAATTATTATGTCACGACCCAAACTGGAGGATCATGACTGGTACCCGGGCCATACCTACCGAGCACCAACGTACATTTTATCTAATCCTCTTATTATCTTTAAGGGCCGATGATATCAATATAAGTGGTAGATATCGATTATGAACACCAAAGAATGAAAGATAATGGAATGAACATGCATAACATGGGATAACAAGACTTCCAAGAAACTACATATAAGTTAAGAGCTACCACGCTCTCATGAATGACTATACAACAAAAATCATTTGACTAGGCATACCAAACTATACATAAGCTGACAACTGTCTATGAGCCTCTAAAGGAGCATAAATAATGCAACATAGTCGGAAAAGGGCCCCGACATACCCATAATATCTATAACAAAAATGCATACCAAGACCACGGCAAGTCCGGAGAAGGGAGCTCGCCTATAACCGATGAACTGGAAAGCCTACTGTGGTGGGGGAACTGCGTCTACCTGTCTATCAGGACCTGCAGCACGACATGGAGCGTCCAAAAATAAAAGGGAAGTCAGTACGAATAATGTACTGAGTATGTAAGGCTGGTCAATATAAGTATGGACAGTAATGTAAAGAGAGGTAGTGAAGATACAACTTGTAACATCTGAGTGCTTCTAAGAGACACTAACATGAAATGCATGATACATATATATACATAATCTTTTAAGACATCCGCCTCTGTGGGCATCATCATCATCATAGAACATTCGCCTCTGTGGGCATCATCATTATCATATCATACCCGGCCTCAAAGAGGACTCGGTAAACCCAACTGATCAGTGGTTGCACAATAGGTGCCATACCCGGCCGACTATAGCGCGGCTCGGTAGAGTAAAATAGATACATATATATAATGCATGCAGGACTCATTGGAATCATGTTCTGAACATTTCGGAGTGACGTAAGGTCGATATTCTCCGTACACATCATTAGGGATAACTCTTCATCGAGAATCTTATAAGAATCAGGAAGTACCAACAACATTGAGAATAAGAATAAGAGAAGCAACCTCAACATCAATTGTTCCATAAGAAGGGAAACAATATAAGTACTGCTAGCTTCTAAGAGTAGAGTATCTTTGGAAGCTCATTCATTGCATTATGTACAATCGGAGTCGTGCAAAAGAAGGAAAGGAATAGCTTCACATACCTTGTATATACTGACCCAATCTCAAGCTATGCAATTGTTAGGACTCCTTAGTCTACATTAAGAGAAATGACACTATCGTTATCATTTAAGCGTCATAACTATTGTGTATCGACCAAAACCTAGTTTACGATGAAACGGACAGAACCTCCCATATATATATGAATTCACACAAGTCAAAAAAATCACCAAACAGCTTAACCAACACCAATAATAATCAAATTGAGCCTCCCAAAACAGTCCACACACAACCTAATAACTTCATACATAAGACGACCACCGTAGTCGTGTCAAACGACCCGGAAATTTTACCACGAATGACCAGACCACAACCCTACATCTATATGGTGTTTCTCCACATCCTTCCTCGTCCAAAACTTCACAATACAGTAGTAAAACACGCAGCCCAACCTCAACACAAAATAGTCCCCTACAAGTGAATAACTCGAACTTACGGCTTCTGATCACCATCCCGTGAGTTCTTACAAGTATAAAACGAATTACCATGAATTTACCGCATAAAAATGGATTAGATAGAGCAGTAAACTCACCTTACTTGTTGGATAACTCATCCCTTATCTTGGTTCTTCAAACTCTAGGGTTTACCCCCAATTTGAACTTGAAAGAGAGGGAAAATCAATTAGGGTTTGTGGATACTTTCTGGGAGGAAGTTTGCAGGTGTTTAGGTCTGGTTATTTGTGAAATATAATGGGTTATATATAGAAGTAGATAAGACTTTTAATGGGCTCTTTGGCTGACCCGAAATTGCCTCTTTTTGGGCTATCATTTAACCAAGTAGGTGACCCACATACTTGTCACCTAGCAGCTTGTGCAGTCTCGCGAAGAAGTCTATATCTCTCTACTCCGATGTCGTATTGATAAACGGTATAATGCGTTGAAACTAGACTCATAGATATTTAATTTGGCGGGTAGATCACCCTATAATTCCTAGTAGATTGGGTGAAAACTTAATAACATTTGACCTTAAGGTTAAGTAAAACTATGAATATAAGTTGCGACAACTCTTGTCGACTTTTGTTTCATAACTTGTTTGACTCCAAGACTATGATACGTATATTATATGATTCAAATAAATTAAAACACGACCTCCTGAGAGTATCAAGAACCCCTAGGTTTACCCAAAAATACGAGTTACAACCTCGTTGATTCGTTTAACTTCTAATACGTGTTAATCACTCTTATACACTCCTGTATCATTTAAGATCAATAGGATTAACTTCTTATCATCTCAAAGATAATATCTTCTCATGGATATGTTGATTAACTTATGGCATGAGCCAACGTACGTGAATATGGGTTGTAACACCCTCCCCCCCTTAGGAGCATTCGTCCTCGAATGTAAGTGTTTAGGGGAAGCCTAACTCATCGTGGATTCCAACGGAAATTTCCGGCCCAGTTTTCCCCTATAAAATGGATAATAGACAAAGTTGCATGCAGTTAAACCTAATGTATTACCTTGCAAGGCTGCGCTAAGCATTATGGATATGTACACTATCTACATATCATCATTGTGTATTAATGAAGAGTACTCTCAAGCTATTGCTTACCTCATAGAGCTGTTTCACCTTCTAATGCGTTTTGCGTCCCCTCAACATCCTTGTTATATTGAATGTGGAACAAGTAAGGGTATTCAGACTTCATCTGCTCTTCTGCTTCCCAGGTAATTTCTTCCATGTTCTTGTTCCTCCACAATACTTTGACGGAAGCTACATCCTTTGTTCTTAGCTTGCGGACTTGTCGATCTAATATAGCTACTGGNTGTCCTGCGTCCCCTCGACATCCTTGTTATCTTGAATGTGGAACAAGTAAGGGTATTTAGACTTCATCTGCTCTTCTGCTTCCCAGGTAATTTCTTCCTTGTTCTTGTTCCTCCACAATACTTTGACGGAAGCTACATCCTTTGTTCTTAGCTTGCGGACTAGTCGATCTAATATAGCTACTGGCACTTCTTCATATGATAGATCCTCTATAACTTGTACATAATTGATAGGGACGACTCGAGAAGGGTCTCCGATACATTTCCTCAACATAGATACATGGAATACCGGGTGGAAAAATTCCAATTCAGTTGGCAATTCTAACTCATAAGCAACCTGTCCAATTCGTCGAAGAATCGTGGACTCAACTTACCCTTCTTCCCAAAACACATAACACCCTTCATCGACGAGATCCTCAGGAAAACCCAATCCCCAACCTCGAACTCCAAATCACGACGTCGGACATCAGAATAAGACTTTTGCCTGCTTTGTGCCGTCCTTAGCCGCTCTTGTATCAGTTTCACCTTCTCAATGGATTGGTAAATCAAATCAGACCCATATAGTTCTGTTTCACTGACTTCAAACCATCCAAGTGGTGATCTACATCCCCTCCCATATAGTGCCTCATAAAGGGCCATTTTAATACTGGAATGATAGCTATTATTGTAGGCAAATTCTATGAGTGGAAGATGGTCATCCCAATTCCCCTTAAAATCCAGAACATATGCTCGTAGCATATCTTCAAGTGTTTGAATGGTACGTTCAGCCTGCTCGTTAGTCTGTGGATGGAATGCAGTGCTGAGATTCACTTGTGTGCCTAAACCCTTCTGAAAAGACCTCCAAAANCTGGGTTTCTGATGTTCTATTTTTACTTGTTGACAATTAGGACATTGGGCTAATAATTCTGCAATAGACTTCTTCATGTTATCCCCAATACTGCTCCTTAACATCATGATACATCTTTGTCGAGCCGGGATGGATGGAATATCGGGATTGATGAATCTCAATCATAATCTTCTCTCTCAACCCTGCCACATCAGGTACACATAACCGGACCTGGTATCTCAGTGCCCCATCTGCTCCAATCTCAAAAGTCATAATTTTACACTGTTGAATACTCTCTCTCAATCGTACTAAGGTAGGATCTTCATATTGCTGTGCTTTTACCTCGGCTACCAAATATGATTCTGATGTATTCTGTACAATAACCCCTCCTTCATCAGAGTCTAATAATCTAATTCTCATATTCGCTAGCTGATGAAGCTCATTAGTCAACCCCTGTCGACTTGCCTCAATGTGTACTAAGCTTCCCATTGACTTACGACTGAGAGCGTCTGCCATAACATTGGCTTTACCGAGATGGTACAATATCTCGACATTGTAATCTTTCAGTAATTCAATCCACCTACGCAGCCTCAAATTCAACTCCTTCTGCTTGAAGATGTATTGTAAACTCTTGTGATCTGTGTAGATGTCAACATGGACG
>ML480224.1:25942-39074 GCA_005239535.1 Nicotiana rustica
GACAATCAACATTTGCATAGCATGAGGCCAACCAGTCCATTCCCATTATCACGTCGAAATCAACCATTTCTAATTCAAATAAATTCGCCGAGGTTTGACGACTACAAATCATCACTGTGCAACCTTTATATACCTTTCTAACAATCACAGAATCTCCTATCGGAGTAGATACCGCAAGTGGTTTACTTATCAATTCAGGTTCAACGCCAAACTTATTAGCCACAAAAGGTGTAACATATGATAATGTAGACCCTGGATCAATCAATGCATATACATCGTAAGAAAACATAGATAATTAACCTGTAACAACATCTTGAGATGACTCGAGATCCTGTTGACCTACTAGAGCATAGGTTCGATTTTGAGCACCACTCGAACTCGGCACTGCACCTCTACCTCTACCACAACCTGTTGACTGCTGAAAGCCCCGTGCTGGAGGTCGAACTGATGAGGAAGAACCAGACGCTGATCTAGTTGGCTGAGCCATACCACCACCTTCTCTGTTAGGACAATCCCGCTTCATATGGCCAGGCTGTCCGCAAGAATAGCATGCATCAGAACCTCGACGACACAATCCAAAGTGGGCCTTTCCACACTGATCACAACGGGGTGTTGGGAGTCTCGTCTGACTAGTATCCCTATGATATTGCGAGCCTGATGCCGGCGAACTTTGACCCGGACCAGAATAGGTAAATCGATCATACCGAGGCCTCTAAAACTATAGAGGAGCACTAGCTACAAGTGGCACCGAACTCCTCGAAACCTGGGGCCTAACACTACCTCTGAAGTCATGAGAATACCCCACAAACCTCGCCCTCTTATGCTGGCCCCTACCTGCTCCCTATCTGCCCTTTGCTAGCGCTTACGATTCTCTAGGGTCTGAGCATAAGCCTGAATACGGGAAATATCCATGCCCTCCACCAAGGAGGCTGTCGTGCACTCATTTATCAGATGTGGTCCCAACCCGTTCATGAACATATGCACCCTATCACTCATCTTGGCCACCATATGAGGAGCATACCTTTCTAAAGAATCAAACTGCATGCTATACTCTCGCACACTCATATTACCTTGTCTAAGGTTCAAGAACTTATCAGCTCTAGCTCGTCGTATCTCAACGGGGAAATAGTGACAAAAAAAGGCCTCAGAAAATTCCTTCCACACAACTGGAGGGGCATTCAGACCCCTGGATCTCTCCCAACTATCATACCAGAAAACCGCTAAATCCCGTAACCGATAAGAAGCTAGCTCTACTGCCTCTGTATCTGTAGCATGCATAACCCGTAGTGTACGATGAACATGGTCAATAAAAGTATGTGGATCCTCCTTGAGATCTGATTCGGTAAACACTAGAGGGTCTAGATTAATAAAATCACGAACTCTCGTACTATCCGATTTATCAACAACACCGGTATTCTGCCTCTCAGCCTGAGCATATCCTGCTCTGTAGGGCCAGACGGAGGAACTGGTGGTGCTGGGTTCCTCCTAATATCCTCTGGATGGGACGCACTAGATGAGGTATGAGACGACATCTCACTCTAAGCCTCACTTTGGCCTGCTCTGGCTTGAGGCCCGTGACTGGTACCCTCTCCCGCAGCTATATCAAGTCGTCTACTAATCGCTTGCTTCCTAGTTGAAGGCATCGCTGAAAGAAAACAAGGTTAATATTAGATACAACACTAAATACTCAACTCTACGCACGATCTAGATTTAGGAAGAAGGTAACAACCCTAGATGTCACGTAGTCTCCTGATTATAAATGTGGCGCGCTACACATCCATAATCAAGACTCTACTAGAAACGACTCATAGACAACCCCTAGGACATACATGCTCTGATACCAAGTTTGTCACGTACCCAAACTGGAGGATCATGACTGGTACCCGGGCCATACCTACCGAGCACCAACGTACATTTATCTAATCCTCTTATTATCTTTAAGGGCCGATGATATCAATATAAGTGGTAGATAATGATTATGAACGCCAAACAATGAAAGATAATGGAATGAACATGCATAACATGGGATAAAAAGACTTCCAAGAAACTACATATAAGTTAGGAGCTACCACGCTCCCATGAAAGACTACACAACAAAAATCATCTGACTAGGCATACCAAACTATACATAAGCCGACAACTATCTATGAGCCTCTAAAGGAGCATAAGTAATGCAACATAGTCGGAATAGGACCCCAACATACCCATAATATCTATAAAAAAAATGCATACCAAGACCATGGCAAGTCCGGAGAAGGGAGCTCGCCTATAACCGCTGAACTGGAAAGCCTACTGTGGTGGGGGAACTGCGTCTACCTGTCTATCGGGACCTGCAGCACGACATGCAGCGTCCACAAATAAAAGGGACGTCAGTACGAATAATGTACTGAGTATGTAAGGCTGGTCAATATAAATATGAACAGTAATGTAAAGAGAGGTAGAGAAGATACAACTTGTAACATCTGAGTGCTTCTAAGAGACACTAACATGAAATGCATGATACATATATATACATAATCTTTTAAAACATCCGCCTTTATGGACATCATCTTCATCATAGAACATTCGCCTCTGTGAGAATCATCATTATCGTATCATACCCGGCCTCAAAGAGGACTCGGTAAACCCAACTGATCAGTGGTTGCACAATAGGTGCCATACCCGGCCGACTATAGCGCGACTCGGTAGTGTAAAATAGATACATTTATATATTGTATGCAGGACTCATTGGAATCATGTTCTGAACATTACAGAGTGATGTAAGGTCGATATTCTCCGTACACATCATTAGGGATAACTCTTCATCGATAATCTTATAAGAATCCGGAGTACCAACAACATTAATAATATAAGAATAAGAGAAGCAACCTCAAAATCAATTGTTCCATAAGAAGGGAAACAATGTAAGTACTGCTAGCTTCTAAGAGTAGAGTATCTTTGGAAGCTCGTTCATTGCATTATGTACAATCGGAGTCGTGCAAAAGAAGGAAAGGAATAGCTTCACATACCTTGTATATACTGCCCCAATCTCAAACTATGCAATTGTCAGGACTCCTTAGTCTACATTAAGAGAAATGACACTATCGTTATCATTTAAGCGTCATAACTATTGTGTATCGACCACAACCTATTTTACGATGAAACGGACAGAACCTCCCCTTTATATATGAATTCACACAAGTCAAAAAAATCACCAAACAGCTTAACCAACACCAATAATAATCAAATTGAGCCTCCCAAAACAGTCCACACACAACCTAATAACTTCATACGTAAGACGACCACCGTAGTCGTGTCAAACGACCCGGAAATGTTACCACGAATGATCAGACCACAACCCTACATCTATAAGGTGTTTCTATACACCCTTCCTCGTCCAAAACTCCACAATACAGTAGTAAACACGCAGCCCAACCTCAACACAAAACAATCCGCTACAAGTGAATAACTCGAACTCACGGCTTTTGATCACCATCCCGTGAGTTATTACAAGTATAAAATGAATTACCATGAATTTACAGCATGAAAATGGATTATATAGAGCATTAAACTCACCTTACTTGTTGGATAACTCAGCCCTTATCTTGGTTCTTCAAACTCTAGGGTTTACCCCCAATTTGAACTTGAAAGAGAGGGAAAATCAATTAGGGTTTGTGGATACTTTTTGGGAGGAAGTTTGCAGGGGTTTAGGTCTGGTTATTTGTGAAATATAATGGGTGATATATAGCAGGAGATAAGCCTTTTAATGGGCTCTTCGACTGACCCTAAATTGCCTCTTTTTGGGCTATCATTTAACCAATTAGGTGACCCACCTACTTGTCACCTAGCAGCTTGTGCAGTCTCGCGAAAAAGTCTATATCTCTCTACTCCGATGTCGTATTGATAAATGGTTTAATGCGTTAGAAACTAGACTCATTGATATTTAATTTGGCGTATAGATCACCCTGTAAGTCCTAGTAGATTGGGATAAAAGATTAATAACATTTTACCTAAAGTGTAAGTAAAACTATGAACCTAAGTTGCGACAACTCTTGTCGACTTTTGTTTCATAACTTGTTTGACTCCAAGACTATGATACGGATATTATATGATTCAAATAAATTAAAACACGACCTCTTGAGAGTATTAAGAACCCCTAGGTTTACCCAAAAATACTAGTTACAACCTCGTTGATTCGTTTAACTTCTAATACGTGTTAATCACTCTTATACACTCTTGTATCATTTAAGATCAATAGGATTAACTTCTTATCATCTCAAAGATAATATCTTCTCATTTATATGTCGATTAACTTATGGAATGAGCCAACATACATGAATATGGGTTGTAACATATTATCCGTGGCTAATTAATATGAACTCGCTCATATTTGTAAAATCGTGAAATATAATGGATCGTTATTTGAGTGTAATTCCCGAAGCATGCATACTTGTTGCCATCGATCATTTTACTTGATTTCTAGGTTAATTTATATTTTTGCATTTAGTTATAAATAATATAGGAAAATGACTGAAGCCAGATGTTCTTCGCGATCGCAAGGTTTAGTTTGCACACATAAGTCAAGGAGATTGTGAACCGCGACCGCATAGTAGTTTACGCGTTCACAGAGAAGCAATATTGCACCTGCTTTGAAGCGTGCTACGCGATCGCAAAGGTTTCCACGCGATCGTAGAAGCTAGAGACGTGACTCAACGCGATCGCATATATGTTCACACGATCGCAGACGTTCAGGACCCGGGCCTACGCGATCGCAAGCATAGTTCCGTGATCGCGAAGCATTGAATCTAGGCGAATTTTGGGCAGTTTTGGCATTTCACATTTTTATCCCCAACTCACATATATTCGACCTAGCAGTCATTTTTGGAGTATCTTTTGGCATATCTTTTGCTTTGTAAATAATTTTTTGAGTAGAGAAGAACAAGTCTTGAAGCTAGGGTTTGCACACACACTTGGGATTTGAAGATTTCACTCTTGTGGTTAAGGTTTTCTTACCCATTTATGTTTGTTCTTCATTTCCTTGCTTTGTATTGTATATTTAAGTATGTAGTATTTATTTCCAACACTTGAATCTTGTTTATGGGAATTTACATCTTTAAAGTGTGGATTAAATACCTTGTTGTGCTTATGTATTGAATGATTTTATTATATTTATGAAGTGAGTGTTTGTTACTTTAATTATTCTTGTTCTTTATTGTTTTCAAAGGGATTAGATAAACCTAGAACTCACCCATTAACTCCGAATTAATTTTCAAAAAGATAATTTGGGGTTGGGAAAGATTAATTAACAAGAACTTGGGGCTTTAACCCTCATTTTATAGATTCTACCTATGGATAGGATTGAACTACTTGTAGCCATACCCGGAAGTCCTTATTCTCTTAATTGGCTTAGGAATAATTCAATTAGGAAGTCTTTTAGTCTTTGGAAAAAGCTAATTAAGAATTATTATCCGTGGCTAATTAACATGAACTCGCTCATATTTGTAAAATCGTGAAATATTTTGGATCGTTACTTGAGTGTAATTCCCGAAGCATGCATACTTTTTGCCATTGATCATTTTACTTGTTTTCTAGGTTAGTTTATATATTCGCATTTAGTTATAAATAATTTTCTAAACCAAATTCTTATTTGTTTGGCATTGCGCGATAAGTGATAATTCTCTTGCATTCCTAATCGCCTCCATATTGTTCTCTGTGGGATTCGACCCCCACCTTGTTGGGTTACTATATTTGACATTGATCGCTTACACTATTTTAAGGTGTAATTTGAGTGTATCAAAATTTGGCGCCGTTGCCGTGGAACAATTGGCGTAACTTAGGTTGTTTGAGAAGTAAGCTTAAGTCCTTTGATCCAAACTTGTGAATATTTGTGTAATTATTTTTCTTGTTTATTTTCTTAATTTTTCATAAACAAAAAACAAATATAGCATCATATAATGATAATTGGTCGGATGATAGTTGTTCATATTTTGATGACCCTTGTCCTTATTGTGGAGGACCACACTCGTGGCAAAATTGTTTAAATTCTCTTGGGGATGGATTGTGCGCACAATGTCAAACCTATGAGTGGAGTATTTGTGATAGGTTTGGTTGACAAAATGGTCATTGGGATGATTGTGTATATTTGTCCGTCCCTTCCCCGAGCCCCCACTATGATAAGTTTACTTTTTGTGATGGAAATTTTAAGGGCAATGAAGTGGAGGAAATTGAGCATGGTAGAAATGGAGAGTTCAAGCTCATGTTGGAATGTTTACTTGAAGAATGAAGTCATGAGCAAAGTGACTTGGAAGAACTTTTGGAGACTAGTCTCCAAAATAATTTGGCACTTGAAAGGTTACACTCACAAATGGATGAAATGATTGAAGCTTCAAGGGTTCAAAAAGCCTTGGAGGTGAGTGAAAGCCAAGAAGTTGAAGATTCTTCCTTGGCACTTGAACAAAACCAAGAAGAACTCTCAAATGCTCAAAATGAGAGGATGATGCTCATGTTGAGGCCATTCTTGAAAATGAGGAAAAACACAACTTTGCATTCGAGGAATTGAAGCACAAAGTGACTCAAAATGATGAGCACATCCGCACTTTGGAGGAGCAAATTCAAGCATTAATGGAGGCTCACCATGCCTCTATACCTAATTTTTACTCAAATTATTTTCAAATATATATATGTACCTTCAAAATCACTTTTATAATGACAGGCATTTTCTATGAATTTCTCATATTTTTATCAATTTAGTTTTCCTATTTATCTGATATTTCTTATTCAATACTTATACATAAATCGTATTACAAATAATTTCAAAATGCTTTCCAACTCAACATCTTGTTTTTAATCCTATTTAATTCTACTAGGATTTGGTTATTTCAAACATTAGCCAGCATTGGCATTATTTAGCTAATTTTAACAACTTTTGCAATAATAGCACAAGTATACATTCATGTCATTTTAAAATCCATAACTAATCATTTTATATTTTTAATACTAGCTAACCATCTTAATTTGCTTTATTTGGTCTTAATTTCATTTTACACAATTGTTAGCTATTTTAATTAATTACTTATCCTATTTAAATTGGGTATTTAACATTCGACCTATTTCTATTTAAATTATATCCATTTTTAAAACCAACCCATCAAATTAAATAACCCCAATCCAAACCCAACTGAATACCCAGCCCAGGTCCTAAATCTACCCAGCCCAAAACCCATCAAATACCCGACCCAATCCCAAGCCAATCTGAGTTATTGATCAGATCAGATCAACGATCCAGATTTTAGTTACCTAAAATACCTCCAACCCAACCCCCCCTCCCCCCCCTTCCGTATCACTTCCTTCGAGACGGTTTCCCTCTCATCTCTCTATCTCTCTACGACTCTCTAAAAGTCTCTTGACTTTGTCTTCTCCAATGTTTTCCAGTCGCCTTCTCCGTGGAATTCTCACTGGATCCCTGATTCCCTATCATCTCCTAGCCACCTGCTTGCCTCTCACCTATTCAGCGACCTCTTAATCTCTTCAGACGAGCCTGGAGCGGTTCACTCACCTCCCTTTGGGTCTTTTGCCATTTTCGGCCATCCCCAGCCGTTTGAATAAGTGATGCAGTCTCTCTAGCCTAAATTGATGCCATCTCTGAGGGTTTTCCCTCTTCTCTGGGTTCCATGAAACCTTAATCTTTTGTATCTCGGTTTTCTCTTTTAAGATCCGTTTTACATTTACAATGTTATGAAGCTTCTCTATACTTTTTCTCGGGAAAATTCCATTTTTTTTGAACAACTTCAAAATTAGGGTTTCTTAACCCTGTTTTCAAAACAAGTCTTCTTTTTATTTTTAGCCATCTCTACTGTGTTTAAACGAGTATCTCATGATTTTTTGTTGCCTTGACTGTTATGCTGAAACCCTAAATTTCTAGGTTGATCTTTATTATGTGTATTCGTTTCTTACAAGACCATTTGTGTGTTCTTTGTGACTCTTTCTTTAATTCATTGTTATGGCTTTTAATTTTATGTTGTTCTATTAGTGTTTCTTCGTGTTGATCAATGACTGTTGTTTAAATGTTTAATAAGTCCGACCACTTGCTTTATTGATTATTCACCTAATGATTTGTACTGATTTTTGTGTAAAGAATCCCCAAGCCTGTGATGCTTTCCTTGAATAGGTGATTATGTATGTCCTTTGTAATTCTGTACCCATTTCTTGACTGCTTTCCGCACTTATATGATCTTTCCTTAACTATATCGGATTCCCTGTAATAGTAATTGCTTCCGAGATTCTTTTAGTTGATTTTCAAAACTAATACCCTAGTTTACTTTATAAATATAATGTTAGTTCAACTTTCCTTAATTATATACTATGTATTTGACTCTTATTATGTGCCATATGATTTCCTTCTCTCTAATTAAACAAAATCAGTCTTATAGGCTGATTTCCTTTCCTTATTCAGCCCTGGCTGCACCGTTTGAACTTGACTCCTTAATTAAAGGAGTCCAGTAATTTTATTGATACTAATTGATTGTTATTTCCATAATTATGCACTCTTTGCCTGTGTGACTACTCGTTTTTTAAACTATATATACTTTGTCTTCTCTCTTTACACAGACACACACTCTTGACTGACACTTACACTGATCTTACACACAAAACACTGATTAAATTGCTCTGAACTTTTTGTGTTTTTCATACACATCTCTTCTTGCTCTTTGCATCTGTTAATGACTACTCAGTCGGCTTAAAGCCAAGAGTGAGTAATCTCTATTCCTCTTCTGCTTCTACATACTACTGTCCTACTGTTGCTCTCTCATTCTGCACACTATTGTCCTCTGCTGCTCTCTTATTCTGCATACTGCTGTTGCTGCTCTATCTCTTTGCATTTTGCTATTCTCTATCACTCGACTAGTATGTCGTTAGTTTTATAGTATCTCCACACAATATGCTTCAGTTCTTGTTTATCTACTTATTATTCCTTTTGTGCTTTATCTTGTGGTTCTATGGCCTACCATGTAATTAACATGACTCCATAATGTCCTATCCTTTTTGTTATCCTGCTTTCCCCATGTGATTTGCTATAACTATTTGAGTCTTATGTAATTAGCATGTCCCTGCTCTTCCTCTTAGCCTAATATGTCTCCTATTTTGTGACTCTGTGTGAGACTTATGCAACTAGTATGATCACTCGTTTATAGTTTGTTGTTTCTCATCTCAACATGACCACTATTACATGCTTAGCTTCCTATGTTATAAACCCGCCCCCTCCACATGATACCTGAATGCTACATGGTTCTGATTCCATGCCTAATATGTGATTCTGTGCATCTATGTTGCTTTGTGACAACTATGTGGTAACTATGTGAATCTGTGACCTTATTCTACTACTAACATGTGAATTATTTTTTCCCAACTCCCTATCCCTGTTTGTGTTTGTTCCTTTCCTAAATCCTTTACCTGCTGGATTATGGTTGCATTGCCTCTCCCTTTTGCAAACTGTTTTACAAAACTCTTCATTATTCTCTGAAGTTATTTTCAAAAGAATTGATATTTCAAACTACTCTTTCAAACTCAACACTCTTTTAAACTATGAGCACTTCCCACTACTCTTAGACTTTAGGTTCAACCCCCTTCGTGTGAGCATTGCCTTGGGTACCTTGAGTACCCACTGAACTTTGACACACAAGGCTGGCACTCTATACTGCACTTACTCATCCTTGACTAGGGTACCTGGGTGTGAAGCACTATCCAGGACCTTCTGAGGTCCTTAGAGGCTATGATACACTTGGGTTGAAGACCATGGCATATGGCAAGTGGATCTGGTACTTGGGCCTACTGTTAGGCTCTCTATATTATAGCTTCTTGATTTTCTTATTCAGTTGTGTAATTCATGCTATGCTGGTCTGTAATAATTATTTGTAAAATAACTCCGAGGCTGGATAGTGAAAAGGGTGGGATTATGCATGTTTAGTATAAATCCGTATAGAAACCATGTTTAGGATTTACTTCACCTATGTGCGCAATAGAAATCCTGTTTAGGACAAATCTACCATGCATTAGAAAATCATGTTTTAGGTTTCTTTACTTCACCATCTCATCACACTCACGATCATTTAGCAAATCATATTAACTACTAGTAATAGACTGTTACAATTACTGTGCTGCTTAGAAATCATGTCCTAGTTAAATAACTATAAAAAATGGTTGTTACGATAACACTGCCTCTGCATATACATGACTATTTCATATAGAAATCTTGTTCTAGGTTAGTAATAATAACCAATTATCATGTTTGCATTAGATATCCTGTTATCTTAGAAATTTATTCTCAGCATGCCTATATTTAAATACTGTACTAAGCATACCCCTAAGAACATCTAGAATTCACATGATAGGATCAGCAACTTAAATCACGTTTTTATATGTTTTGGTTAATAAGTAAAATATCATTAAAATAATTGATTTCTGATTTCTGCAAATGTTTGTGTATTCAGGAAAGCATGTTGAGGTTTGCCTATATTATTCCTGCATTTTCAGACACCATGCTTATAGGACTTGCATCGATCATACTCACATAATCACCTGTTCACTAGAGATAAACCTAAAGAAGTGCATCATGTATGTCTATAAAACAATATCTAGAACATTCCGGACGCCTAGGAAAACTCTAGGAGCCAATATAAACCAGAAACTCTTTGCACAACGCTTGCTAACTACAGTGGTCTAATAATTGGTCATATACTTCTTCTGCAACTCTTTAATCCTGATGTCTTAATGGTGTATTCACACCTAAAATCCTGCCTTAGGTTCTGAAACTCGAGACTCCTTTATGTGCTTGAGTTGTGCTATTTATGTGTACAACCTGTGGGGGGATTTATGAGCCCATATTCGCTCTTGTATGCTTCCTCTATATGTAGTCCTAACTGTCATTGTACGTCGCTTAGAGTTTATCCGTTAAACCTAGGGGTCAGCCTAGTACTCGCCTTATAGGAATAGTAGTCCTAACTACCCTCTAGGACTGATAGGATGGGACGGGTAATAGCACGCAATAAGCTTCGTGACCGACACACGCGTTTTAAATACCTTAACGGGGGGGGAAGGGTAGAATATGGATATGATGACCGGTGAGCTAATACCACGTGTAGCCCCTCCTCGAGGCGTGACATACCGGGTATTGCATTGATGTGATCTATATTACTTTAAAACTTAGGACACTTTCATTCAAATGATTTTAATTTGTTGTTCTTTAAATTTCTTTTAATAATTTCAGTATTTACTTGAAATCCCCTCTTACGTGAGCCTTGCTTGTTACTGTCCAAAATTCACAAAATTACTTGGCTGGGACCCATAGTTGTGGATCTCAAGGGGTTCCTAATACCTTCCCCCTGGGATAACTTCAAGCCCTTACCCAATTTCTGGTAATGCAAACTAGTTTATGAGTTAATTATTCTAGGTGCCCTAACGCACCGTAAAATCGTTAGGTGGCGACTCTTCCTTAAACTTTTTCCTTTAAGAAGTTGTCCAGAATATCATGAAACCCGATCTCCGCGTACCTAATCCGTGCAAGGAAAAAGGGGGTGCGACATCAAGTTGAAAGTGTGGATGGAAGCCAAGAAGAGTTCAATTCCGAGGATGAGGGCGAGTTTTACTTTGAGGAATCAAGCCTTGAACATCCGCCAACCGACTCCATGAGTATTAGTGATGCCAATAAAAATATGGAATTAGAGTCAACCAGAGTGATTGAAAATTTGGTTGAAATTGACTCTATTCTGGGGGAAAATGAGGATGTCAAAATCCGGAAAACTTTGGAAGTTGGAGGTTTGAAGGCACATTCCAAGCATTTTTCAACATTGGAATTGTGTGGTAAAACGGAAGTTGAACTACACGAGTTAATGGAGTGTTGCGAGGAGGAAAAATTTGTACCATACATATTGCAATTTGAAGAACCAAGAAAGCAAAATAACATTCCTCACATGAGAGCCAAGAAGTGCAAAATGAAGAATTTAAGGCGTGGCTCGGTCATCTATTTACCACCCCCACCGCCCGTGGTCACAAGCTTGATTCCGAGCTTGGCGCTCAATTCATATTATCACGATCCAAAATCCCACCTTTCAGGCCGTGACTGCGTCTAACGTTGAACCCGCTAGACAAGCCAACGTACACTACACCTTGACATATTTTGAAACGACTTAACAGTAATAAATCAATTTTTCGTTCAAACCGTTACTGAAATAACCAGAACCACTTCAAAAGTTTTACAGCAGAAATGTAATAATACTCCGAAACACATAATGAAATGATAAAGATAACAACATCACAAAATCCCAAAACCGGGGTGTCACAACCTCATGGACTGTCTATAAGAATACTAAATACAAGTCTGAAAGGAAATACAATATTGTCTTTCGAACGGGAGGAGAAATAAGACAATAGGATACTAATAGTAGGAGAGACTCCAAGGATCACGAACGCCCGTGGTATACCTTGAAGCTCGATGTGGACTGAAGGTTATTCCCTCAGAGCGGTCCACGGGGTCTGAAAGCAGAATCTGCACAACATAGAGAAGTGCAGTGTAGTATCAGTACAACCGACCCCATTTACTGAGTAAGTGCCGAGCCTAACCTCGGACGAAGTAGTGGCGAGGCTAGACTTAGCAAATAACGTTCACCTGTCCTATTCTACAACACAAAATACAGATAACAAAGCAAGGAAGGATAACAGTCATATACGGGGAACGGGAGCAGATAAAGGGAAAAACAATAAGATAGAGCAGCCAATTAACATCAAGTAAGAAAAGAAACAATTTACCAAAAATTGATAAGGTATGAATGACATGTCTGAATGATAATAATGGCATGACATCACCCTTCGTGCTTTTACTCTCTTCCTCACCAATGCAATGTATGTTGTAATCAATGTAATCATGGCACGACATTAACCTTCGTGCTTTCAATAAATATAAACATGGTACATCATCCTTCGTGCTTTTACTCTCTTCCTCACCAATGCAATGTATGTTGTAATCAATGTAATCATGGCACGACATTAACCTTCGTGCTTTCAATAAATATAAACATGGTACATCATCCTTCGTGCTTTTACTCTCTTCCTCACTATGCATGACATGATGTAATCAATGTAAAATCATGGCACGACATCA
>ML480224.1:75433-91193 GCA_005239535.1 Nicotiana rustica
ACTGTCGCGTCCCCTTTTTCTATCGCACGAGTTAGGTACGGAAATATCTGGTTAAAGACATTATGGACAACTCCTTTAAAATAAAAGGAAGAGTCGCCACCTAACAATTTAACGGTGCGTTAGGGCACCTAGAGTTGATAACTCATAGACTAGTTTGCATTACCAGAGAAAGGGTAAGGTCTTGATATTATCCCAAGGGGAAGGTGTTAGGCACCCCTCAGGATCCACAACTGTGGGTCCCAGCCAATAAGTTTTGTGAATTTGGACGGTAAGCAAGTAACACGTAAGGTTCACATATGAGGGGATTTAAAACAAGTATGAAAATCTTTAAAGGTTTTGAATAACATAAACATTTGAAAAGAAGTGTCCTAGGTTTAAAGTAATACGGATCACTTCAACACAATACCCAGTATGTCACACCTCGAGGAGGCGGTTACACGTGGTATTAGCGCACCGGTCATCATATCCGTAT
This sequence comes from Nicotiana rustica, assembly GCA_005239535.1. Classification (NCBI taxonomy): domain Eukaryota; kingdom Viridiplantae; phylum Streptophyta; class Magnoliopsida; order Solanales; family Solanaceae; genus Nicotiana; species Nicotiana rustica. Next base: position 75,906 of record ML480224.1, read on the forward strand.
TCTACCCTTCCCACCTCGTAAAGGTTATTTCAAATGCGTGTGTTGGTCACGAATGCTTATTGCGTGCCGTTACCCTTCCCATCCTATAAGTCCTGGAGGGTGATTAGGACTACTAATCGTACCAAGGCGGGGACTAGGCTGACTCAGGTGTAAAGGATAAAATACTAGGCGACAGTGCAAAACAAGTAAAACACATGTAGTAGGATCACATAAGATAAGTAATAGGCTCACAAGTCCCTCTGTGATGACCCAAAAAGGGGTCATCTTATGTGAATCTAATTTTGACTGTGTTCCGAGACTCCAAATGCCTCCATTAATTTCACCTAAATGTGCGTACGCAACCCGGGCGCGTAGCCGGGAAGTCTTTATGTGAAAACTTGATTAAGGGTCAAATTTATGATAATTAATTGAATAAAGTTGACTTTGGTCAACATTTTTGGTAAACGGACTCGGATTCGTGATCCGACGGTCCCGGAAGGTCTGTAGGTAAATATGGGACTTGGGCGTATGCTCGGAATCGAATTTCGAGGACCCATGTCCGAGGAATGGATTTTAAAAAAAAAATTGTTTTATGAAAATATTAAAGGCTTATGAACATGAACCTTGATGTGAAACAGGTGCTGTCGTGCCCGTATTATAAATTCGGAGCCTAGAACAGGTTCAATATGTGTTATTTAAGTTATCTGTGAAATTTTGTAAGAAATGAACTTGATTTGATTGGTTTCGGATCAAAATGAGAAAATTGGAGTTAATGAAGTTTTGAGGATTTTCAAAGAATTTGAGATTTGGCTTGAAATGTGATTTTGTGTTCCCGAGGTCCGAATGAAATTCCGAGACTGGAGATAGTTTCTTTATGTCATTCATGACTTGTCTGTAAAATTTGAAATCATTCCGAGTAGTATAGACCGATACGGTGCATTGAAGTGAATTCTAGAATTTCAAGTTCTTAAGTTTTGATTCAATTTGGTTTTGGGGTTGAATTTTGAGTTTTGTCATTGTTTTTCATGTTCCGAGAGTTCGAGTGAGTCCGTGTCACGAATAAAGACTTGCCGGTGCTTTTGGACGGGATCCCGAGGGGCTCGGGTGAGGTTTGGACCCTCGGGAGCTAAGTTAGAAAACCAAAAATTTCTGCTATCTGGTTTCCTTCTCTGCGATCGCAGAAGGTGGGTTGCGATCGCGGAGAAGGATTTTTGCCGGGCTGTTGATTGTTCTCTGCGATCGCAGCCTCCCCTTCGCGATCGCAGAGGTCTGGGTTCCACACCTTTGCGAACTTAGTCTTTTATTGCGATCGCATAGAGTTGCGTCTGGGCCGGGTGAGCTTTTTCTTCGCGATCGCAGGACCTTTGCCGTGATCGCAGAGGTCTGGCCAGTTGGCCTTCACGATCGCATGCCCCTTGTCGCGATCGCAGTTAAATAAATCCCTGGGAAATTTTATTATATACGGGACTTAGTATTTTTCCTCCATTTTCATCTTCCTCCTCAAGTTTTTAGAGAGCTCTTCAAGGAACCTTCCACCACTGTTATTGAGGTAAGTAAATTCCATAGTTCTACTAGTTTCAAACATTAATCCCTAGTTTAATTCACTACTAAATTATCTAAAATCATAGAATTAGGTAGTAATTTTAGGGTTCTTGAGGATTTTGTGATTTTCCATTTTAGGCCATGAATTCAAGTAGAAATCACACCTTAATGATCCTTAGGCTATAGGTGAATGATCCCTTCGAGAATTTTCGGAATTTGATTGTGCGGGACTGGGGTTGGATATTGGGAATTCTTCAAGAATGGCGATTTTATTGAATAACTAGGATAACTTCCGCTTCGTGCATGCATTGATATTATTGTATACCTTTTTGGCTAGTTGTGAGTCCTTGGGTGTAGTGTTCGGAGTTTCGGGCGCAATTGTGGTCCGAAGGGTAGATTCGACACGAGGTGAGTCTCCTTTCTAACCTTGTAAGAGGGAATTGTCCCCATAGGTGATATATATATATATATGCTATGTGTAAATTGTTTGGGGGTTACGTACGCGTCAAGTGACGATAGTCCGTACGTAGCGACTATTATTGTTTTGTCTGGGTAGTTAGGCCCACATCATGCCTTGTATGTTTTCTCGTAATGCCTTACATGTTTTTCCTTGTAATGCTTTATATATATGGGATCGGGCCGTACGCCACGGCAGTATTGAAAAGAAATTGAAATGAATATGGGATAGGGCCGTACGCCACGGCAGTGTTGAGAAGTAATTGTGATAAATAAATGGGATCGGGTCGTACGCCATGACAGTGTTGAGAAATACTTGAGATACATATGGGATCGGGTCGTACGCCACGACGAGTTTAGAAGGTACCTTATGGGAGCGGGCTGTACGCCACGATGGGTCTAAGAATTGGTGATTATGGTTTCGTTCGGTGGTCTTACCCTTGAAAGTGTTTTATTGTTTAGTTCAATATTTGTTTGGATTCCTTCCCTCGATATATATATAGTTGTTGCTTATTTCCCCTGACATGCTTAATGTATTTCATTATATTCTATCATATGTTATTATTGTTGGACCCCAGTGAGTATCGAGTCGACCTCTCGTCACTAATTCTTCGAGTTTAGGGGGGATACTCACTGGGTACATATTTATTTAATATGTACTCATGCTGCACTTTCTTTTCTTTTTTGTACTTGATTGTACAGGTCCGGAGGATGGTACGTCTGACTATCATCTGGTGCTAGATATTGATTGCGTGGTCATACTTCACGGTGAGCTGCTTTCCCAGCGGCTTCCTAGCAGCACCCTGGAGTCCTTTTGTTATATTCTCTGTCCATTTCATTCAGACTGAGACTCTGTATATATTGTGGTCATTGTATATTCAGTAGTTGCCCATGACACTCGTGACACTAGTTTCTGGCACACACACGTGATGTATGTATATTTTGGGTTTGGGTTGTACAAGCATGCATGTGCTTTATTTCCATGTCAAGCTATCATCATGTTTAACTGTTTAAAATTTGTAAATGTTGACTTGCTTAATTAGATGGGAAGGGTATCACTTAGCGTAATTTGTGTTAGCTGGCCTAACCCCGTCGTTGGGCGTCATCACGACCCATATTAGGATTCTGGGTCGTGACAACGTGGTATCGGAGCACTAGGTTCATGTTAGTCTCACGAGTCACAGGCAGGCCCAGTAGAGTCTCGTGGATCGGTACGGAGACGACTGTACTTATCTTCAAGAGGCTATGGGGTGTTAGGAAACTTCCCTTTATTCATATCCTGTCGTGAAATCTATGATGTACTCAAACTTATTCTTCTATTCTCTCACAGATGGTGAGGGCGCATGCATCTGATATTCCTGGTCCGGGAGAGGCCGCTGCCCCTGCTGCCCAAGGTCGGGGTAGAGGCAGGGGCAGAGCACCTGCTCGAGGAAGGGGACGAGGGAGTCCCAGATCTACGCCAGTGGCACCACCAGAGGACCCTATTATGAAGGAGCAGGATGATGTGCCTCCAGTAGCACCTGCTCCAGTGGATTTCATGACGAGGCCAGACTTCCAGGAGGTCATGGGCCGTATGCTGAGATTCATGGAAACTATGTCTCAGGCTGGTTTATTTCCGGCTGACCCTGCTACTTCTCAAGCGGGAGGGGGAGTCCAGACTCCTACCGCTCAGGCCATAGGTTAGGCAGCAGCAGCACGTCATACCACGGGCACACCGCCAGTGGGAGGGGTTCAGCCCATAGTAGCAGCTCTAAAACTCAGGCCAGTTGCAGAGGGTGACCAGCAAAAGATGTTTGATAGATAGACCCGACTTCGCCCTCCAGTGTTCGGGGGTGAGCGTAAAGAGGATGCTCATGATTTTATTGATAGGTGCAGGGAGTCCCATGGAGTGGATTTCACCACATTTCAGCTAGAGGGCAGAGCTCGCAGGTGGTGGCAGTCATATATTCTCAGCAGACCAACAGATTCTCCTCCTGTCACTTGGGACCAGTTCGCTCAGCTATTTCTAGACAGATACATTCCACCTTCTGAAATGGAGGAGCTACGGGGTCAGTTTGAGCGACTAGAGTAGGGGCAGATGTCAGTGATTATGAGGCTAGATTTTTTGAGTTGTCTCGCCATGCCCTTATGATATTGCATATTGATGCCCAGAGGGTGCGTCGGTTTATGGCAGGCTTGCATCCAAGTATTAGGGCCTCTATGGCCAGAGAGGTAGAAATGGGTACCCCATACCAACTTGTAGTCGAGATAGCTCGACGGATTGAGGGTTACCGTATGAGGAGTAGGGAGCAGGGTCAGCCAGGTCAGCAGGACAAGAGAGCTAGGTTCACAAGTGACTTTAGGGGTGCTCCAGCTAGGGGTAAAGGTCAGTTCGGAGGCGGCCAGTTCAGTAGGCCTTCATATTCAGCACCTCCACTACCTCCCAAGGGTATTTCAGTTAGGCCTCAGTTCGGCGCTATGCCAAAGCGTTCCTATCGTCCCCCAGCCACCTAGGATGCACCCAACAATTATTCCAGTCATTAGACATCCTCTAGTTCCTATTTCAGTGACTTACCAGAGGGTTCACACCGCCCTCTGCCTATTCAGGATTCTTCCTCTTTCAGGCAGCGAGCTGTAGCACCAGGAGGTTGTTTCGAGTGTGGGGAGTCGGGTCATACGTGGAGGTATTGTCCAAGGTATCAGGGCAAGGTAGTGCAGCAGAGTTATCAGCCTACGAGTTCAGCACCAGCAGTCCGGCCGCCTCGAGGTGGAGGACAAGTCGGTAGGGGTCGTCCTAGAGGGGGAGGCTAGTCAGGAGGAGTTCAGTTAGTTCCTGTTCACTCTGGGGGAGTTCAGTCTTTAGGAGCCTTAGCTAGATTTTATGCCATTCTGGCCAAATCAGATGTTGTGGCCTCAGACGTCGTAATCACATGTATTATCTCAGTATGTGGTAGGGAGGCTTCGGTACTATTTGATCTAGGATCCACGTATTCATATGTTTTCGTACTATTTGCTCATTTTCTGGATATCCCTCGTGAGTCCTTGTGTTCTCCTATATATGTGTCCACTCTTGTGGGTGATTCTGTGGTGGTAGACCGAGTCTACCGGTCTTGTGTGGTCACTTTCTGTGGTTTCAATACTAGAGCAGATCTTTTATTGCTGGATATGATTGATTTTGAGGTTATCCTAGGCATGGATTGGCTATCTTTTTATCATGCTGTGTTAGATTGCCATGCGAAGATAGTCACTTTAGCCATGCCTGAGTCGCCTAGACTAAAATGGAGAGGTTCTTCCGTTAGTGCCTCCAGCCGGGTCATTTCCTTCATAAAGGCTCGGCATATGGTCGAGAAGGGTTGTTTGGCTTACCTTGCTTATGTGAGGGACACCACCACTGAGTCTCCTACCATTGATTCAGTTCCTGTTGTTCGAGAGTATCCAGATGTGTTTCCTACGGATCTTCCAGTCATGCCTCCTGATCGAGATATTGACTTCTATATTGATTTGGCTCCAGATACTCAACCTATTTCCATTCCCCCTTATCGTATGGCTCCTAAGGAGCTAAAGGAGTTGAAGGAGCAGCTTGAGGAGTTGTTGGACAAGGGGTTCATCAGGCCGAATGTGTCGTCATGGGGTGCTCCAGTCTTATTTGTGAAGAAGAAGGATGGTTCTATGCGGATGTGCATTGACTATCGCCAGCTAAATAAAGTGACCATCAAGAATAAGTATCCTCTGCTGTGCATCGATGATTTGTTTGATAAGTTACAGGGTGCTCGAGTGTTTTCCAAGGTTGACTTGAGATCGGGTTATCATCAGCTGAGGATTTGGGCTTCATATGTTCCGAAGACTTCATTTCGTACCAGATATGGCCATTAGGAGTTCCTGGTTATGTCCTTTGGTTTAACTAATGCCCCAACAACATTCATGGACTTGATAAATAGGGTATTCAGGCCGTATATTGATTCCTTCGTCATCATCTTCATTGATGACATCTTGATTTATTCGCGGAGCCTGGGTGAGCATGAGAAGCACTTGAAAGTTGTGCTCCAGATCTTGCGGGAATAGAAGTTGTACGCTAAGTTCTCCAAGTGTGAGTTCTGGTTAGATTCCGTGGCATTTTTGGGTGGTATCCGGAGAAGGTATTAAGGTTGATCCTCAGAAGATTGAGGCGGTTCATAGTTGGCTGCGTCCTACTTCAGCTACAGAGATCAGGAGTTTCTTTGGCCTAGTAGGCTATTATCACCGATTCGTGGAGGGGTTCTCCTATATTGTAGCCCCTCTGACCAGATTGATTCAGAAGAATGCCCCGTTTCGGTGGTCTGACGAGTGTGAGGAGAGCTTTCAGAAGCTCAAGTCAGCTTTGACCTCAGCACCAGTTCTGTCATTGCCTTCCGGTTGTGGGATGCATACGGTGTATTGTGACGCTTCACGCATCGGGTTGGGGTGTGTGCTGATGCAGGATGGCAGGGTTATTGCTTATGTTTTGCGACAGCTTAAGGTTCATGAAAAGAATTGCCCTGTGCACGATTTGGAGTTGGCGGCGATTGTTCATGCTTTGAAGATATGGCAACATTATCTATATGGTGTATCTTGTGAGGTCTATACTGACCATCGCAGCCTGCAGTACTTGCTTAAGCAAAGGCACCTTAACTTGAGGCAGTAGAGATGGCTTGAGTTGTTAAAAGATTATAAGCTCACTATTTTATATCACCCAGGAAAGGCGAATGTAGTAGCAGATGCTTTGAGCAGGAGGGCAGCAAGTATGGGTAGCTTGGCCTACATTGCAGCTGAGGAGAGACCTCTAGCCTTGGACACTCAGTCCTTGGCCAATCGCCTTGTGAGATTGGACCTTTCAGAGCCTCGTCGAGTTTTGGCTCATGTAGTTGCTTCGTCTTCATTGTTGGGGGAGATTAAGGCTCGACAGTTCGATGATCCATGCCTTGTGGATCTTCGGGAGGTAGTGGTCCAAGTCAGGGCCAAGGAGGTTACTTTAGGCGAAGATGGGGTCTTGAGGCTCCAGGGCCGTTTATGTGTTCCTAATATTGATGGCTTGAGGAAGAGAATTTTACAAGAGGCCCACAGTTCTCGGTATTCTGTTCATCTTGGTGCGACGAAGATGTACCGTGATTTGAAGAAGCACTACTGGTGGAGGCGGATGGAGAAAGATATAGTGCAATATGTGGCTAGGTGTCTCAATTGTCAGCAGGTCAAGTACGAGCACCAGAGGCCAGGTGGCCTGTTTCAGCAGATGCCCATTCCTGAGTGGAAATGGGAGCGCATCACCATGGACTTTGTGGTTAGGTTGCCTCGGACTTTACGGAAGGTTGATGTGGTTTGGGTCATTGTGGATAGACTGACCAAATCAACACATTTCATTCATGTGGCTACTACTTATACTACGGAGAGGCTGGCCTAAATTTATGTTCGGGAGATAGTCCGGTTGCACAGTGTGCCGGTGTCCATTATATCAGATCGAGGTCCTCAGTTCAGCTCGCACTTCTGGACAACATTGCACAGTGAGATGGGCACTCAGATAGATCTCAGCTCAGCATTTCACCCTCAGACTGATGGTCAGTCGGAGCGTACAGTTCAGATTTTGGAGGATATGCTCAGGTCTTGTGTGATTAATTTTGGCGGTCAATGGGACCGGTTCTTGCCCTTGGCAGAGTATGCATACATAACAATTATCACTCCAGCATCGAGATGTCTCCATTCGAGGCTTTATATGGCCAGCGATGTCGTTCTCCGATTGGGTGGTTTGAGCCTGGCGAGGCCAACCTATATGGTACAGATCTGGTGAGAGATGCCTGGGAAAAGGTGAAGATTATTCATGAAAGGCCGTGATGTGGCATTTATGGAGGGATATAAGGTTATGTTGAAGATTTCGCCGATGAAGGGCATTATGAGATTCGGGAAGCAGGGCAAGTTGAGCCCCAGGTTTATAAGCCCTTTCGAGGTGTTGAGGCGAGTCGGGGAGGTTGCTTATGAGCTCTCTTTACCTCCCGCCTTATAGAGAGTTCACTCGTATTTCATGTATCCATGTTCTGGAGATATCATGCCGATTTCTCTCACGTGATTGATTTCAGCACTATTCAGTCAGATGAGAAGTTGGGCTTCGAGGAGGAGCCAATTGATATTATTGATAGGCAGGACCGCCAGTTGAGGTCTAAGAGAATTTCTGCCGTAAAGGTCCAGTGGAGGGGCAAACCAGTCGATGAGGCAACCTGGGAGTCTGAGGAGGACATGCAGAGCAGGTATCCATAGCTATTCGGCACTTCAGGTACGATTCTACGTCCGTTCGAGGACGAACGTTTGTTTTAGAGGGGGAGATTGTGATGACCCAAAAAGGGGTCATCTTATGTGAATCTAATTTTGACTGTGTTTCAAGGCCCCAAAAGCCTCTATTAATCTCACCTCGATGTGCGTGCGCAACCCGGGCGCGTAGCCGGGAAGCTTTTATGTTAAAACTTGATTAAGAGTTAAATTTATGATAATTAATTGAATAACATTGACTTTCGTTAACATTTTTGGTAAACGAACACAAATCCGTGATCCGATGGTCCCGGAAGGTCCGTAGGAAAATATGGGACGTGAGCGTATGCCCGGAATCGAATTCCGAGTACCCAAGTCCGAGGAATGGATTTTAAAAGAAAATTGTTTTATTAAAATATTAAAGGCTTATGAACATGAACCTTGATGTGAAACCTGTGCTGCCGGTCCCGTATTATGATTTCGGAGCCCGGAACAAGTTCAATATGTGTTATTTAAGTTATCTGTGACATTTGGTAAGAAACATACTTGATTTGATTGGTTTTGTATCAAAATGAGAAAATTGAAGTTAATGAAGTTTTGAGGATTTTCAAAGAATTTGAGATTTGGCTTGAAATGTGATTTTGTGTTCCTGAGGTCTGAATGAAATTCCGAGACCGGAGATAGTTCCGTTATGTCAATCATGACTTGTATGCAAAAATTGAAATCATTCCGAGTAGTATAGACCGGTACGGTGCATTGAAGTGAATTCTAGAATTTCAAGTTCTTAATTTTCGATTCAATTTGGTTTTGGGGTTGAATTTTGAGTTTCGTCGTTGTTTTTCATGTTCCGAGAGTTCGAGTGAGTCCGTTTCACGAATACAGACTTGTCGGTGCTTTTGGACGGGGTCCCGAGGGGCTCGGGTGAGTTTTGGACCCCCGGGAGCTAAGTTAGAAAATCAGAATTTCTGCTATCTGGTTTCCTTCTCTGCGATCGCAGAAGGTGGGTTGCGATTGCGGAGAAGGATTTTTGCTGGGCTGTTGATTGTTCTCTGCGATCGCAGCCTCCCCTTCGCGATCGCAGAGGTCTGGGTTCCACACCTTCGCGATCTCGGTCTTTTATCGCAATCGCATAGAGTCGCGTCTGGGCCGGGTGAGCTTGTTCTTCACGATCGCAGAGGTCTGGTAAGTTGGCCTTCGCGATCGCATGCCCCTTGTCGCGATCGCAGTTAAGGAAATCCCTGGGAAGTTTTATTATGTATGGGACTTAGCATTTTTCCTCCATTTTCATCTTCCTCCTCAAGTGTTTAGAGAGCTCTTCAAGGGACCTTCCACCACTTTTATTGAGGTAAGTAAGTTCCATAGTTCTACTAGTTTAAAACATTAATTCCTAGTTAAATTAACTACTAAATTATCTAAAATCATAGAATTAGGTAGTAATTTTAGGGTTCTTGAGGATTTTGTGATTTTCCATTTTAGGCCAAGAATTCAAGTAGAAATCACACCTTAATGATCCTTAGGCTATAGGTGAGTGATCCCTTCGAGAATTTTCGGAATTTGATCGTGCGGGACTGGGGTTGGAAATTGGGAATTCTTCAAGAATGGCGGTTTTATTGATCGTGCGGGACTAGGATAACCTCCGCTTCGTGCATGCATTGATATTATTGTATACCTTTTGGCTAGTCGCGAGTCCTTGGGTGTACAGTACGGAGTTTCGAACGCAATTGTGGTCCGAGAGTTAGATTCGACACGAGTTGAGTCTCCTTTATAACCTTGTACGAGGGAATTCTCCCCATAGGTTATATATATATGCTATGTGTAAATTGTTTGGGGGATACGTACGCGCCAAGTGACGAGTGTCCGTACGTAGAAGCTATTATTGTTATGTCCGGGTAGTTAGGCCCACATCATGCCTTGTATGTTTTCTCGTAAGGCCTTACATGTTTTTCCTTGTAATGCTTTATATAATTTATTATGACGCCATATGTACTGTAAGGTTATGCTTTGTATAGTGTTGTTCCTCTGAGGCTTCTTGAAAAAAAAAGAGATTTTTGAATGGTAAGGAATTTGTTATGGAAAGTAAGAATTAGTAAATATATGGGATCGGGACATACGCCACGGCAATGTCGAAAAAAAATTGAAATGAATATGGGATTGGGCCGTACGCCATGGCAGTGTTGAAAGTAATTGAATATATATGGGATCGGGCCGTACGCCACGGCAGTGTTGAGAAGTAATATTGATAAATATATGGGATCGGGCCGTACGCCACGACAGTGTTGATAAATACTTGAGATACATATGGGATCGGGTCGTACGCCACGGCGAGTTTAGAAGGTACCTTTTGGGAGCGGACCGTACACCACGGCGGGTCTAAGAATTGGTGATTATGGTTTCGTTCGGTGGTCTTACCCTTGAAAGTGTTTTATTGTTTAGTTCAGTATTTGTTTGGATTCTTGCCCTCCATATATTTATACGTGTTGCTTATTTCCCCTGACATGCTTACTGTATTTCATTATATTCTATCATATGTTATTAATGTTGGACCCTAGTGAGTATTGAGTCGACCTCTTGTCACTACTTCTTCGAGTTTAGGCGAGATACTCACTGGGTACATATTTATTTAATATGTACTCCTGCTGCACTTTCTTTTCTTTTTTGTACTTGACTGTACAGGTCCGGAGGCTGGTATGTCTGATTATCAGGCCGGTGCTAGAAATTGATAGCGTGGTCATACTTCACGGTGAGCTGCTTTCCCGACGGCTTCCTAGCAGCACCCTGGAGTCCTTTTGTTATATTTTCTGTCCATTTTATTCAAAATGAGACTCTGTATATCTTGTGGCATTGTATATTCAGTAGTTGCCCATGACACTCGTGACACTAGTTCATGGCACACACGCATGGTTTATGTATATTTTGGGTTGGGTTGTACATGCATGCATGTGCTTTATTTCCATGTCAAGCTATCATCATGTTAATTGTCTAAAATTTGTAAGTTGACTTTCTTAATTAGATAGGAAGGGTATTACTTAGCGTAATTTGTGTTGGCTTGCCTAACCCTGTCGTTGGGCTCCATCACGACCCGTATTAGGATTCTGGGTCGTGACACCCTCCGCAATTAAGCACGTAAGTGGCACGTCTCAAACACAATTAAAGTCTCAAAGGAAGGCTTGAAAATACGAGTTATTGAGTTGAAAATCATTAGGTTTCAATAGCTTAGTAAAAGGATATGTTCTAAACAATTTAGTAGTGAAAGCAAAGGGTTCAATTAAGACTGAGCAATTCAAAAGGATGATTGATTTTCATAAATGCAATAGTTTAGAGACAGCAGTAAGAATTAAAAGTGAGTAGCAGTTTAAAGCTTTCAATAAAAGAGAAGAATAATTTTTAGAAAAATCAGTAATTTGAACAGGAGTGCGTTTATTTTTTGAAATTCAAAAATCCAAAAGTGAGTACAAAAAACCAGTAGTTCATAGGACTTAATCACATCGTTTTAGAAAATGGTTTAGCAAGTATTCAGAAATAGAACAACTCTATATAATGAAGTAACTCTGAAAAACTTAATAGTTTGAAGATAGGATAGGAATCAGAAATCCTGAAGTCAGTAATGAGGAGTAAGAAAGCGCACAATTTCAAAATGGTTTTAAAAGCAACATAGGAGTTGAGTAAAAAATAGAGTGGATTCCGCGAAAGCCGAATCAAAGTTTGGGAAATTCCAAAAGAGGCAGATTAAACCCAACATAGTTGATCTGATTTTAATTACACATTAGGCCTAAAGTTTGCCTAGGCGTCGTATATTTTCCTAAAGGTGAACATGCTTACTTTGACTCTGTTTTAAAAGACATAAGTGATGATACATTTGCAGAAACGTTTTGACCATATTTTAGTCAGGTTATAATATTAGAGACAGGTTAACTAAGCGTCCAAGTTCTGAAAATTAAAAATCCTACAGGCAGGATATCTAATGCACATAGGAATACATAGAAGATATGATTTCTAGATGGTATGATCATGAAAATGCAGTAAGACCTTTTTATTACTTGATATAATTATTAGCTGTGATCATGGCTTGCAAAACGAGTGAGGTAGACATGCTGAAAGATAAAAGAACCTAAGCAGGATTTCTAATGCTTGAGATGCATGTCCTACACAGGTTATCTATTGCACATGTAAGTAAGAAAAACCCTATAAACATGTTTTCTACCCCTTACTAGACTACGCATGCATAGTCCCCTCCCATATTCACTATCCAGCCCCAATTATTTGTTTACAAATTATTACAAACCAATGAATTACAATAATTACAAAAGAAAATAAGAAGCTATTCTATAGTGAGCCTTCAAACAGGACTAACCTTCCAGCCACACCCCTGTTGAGACTCATAGCCTTACACGACCTGAGTGCGGCAAAGAACCCAAAGGTCTTTATAAGGGCCCTGGCCAATACAAGCACCCAACAGTTTATCAAAATTGAGATTGGTGTAGTGTAGAGTTACCAACCTCAATGCATCAAAGTTCAAAGGGAACTCAAGAATCCCTAAGCAATGCTTACATTGAGGAGGTGGAACCTAAGTTTCTAGGAGTTGTGAAAGTGCACAAAGAAGTGGTTAAAGAGTATTGAGTTTGAAAAGAGTAATTGAGACAACAACTTTTAAAAGATGATTTCAGAAAATGATGAAAGGTTTTGTAATACAATTTTGCAAAAATACAACTGCAGTCAACATGTAAAAGAATTCAGAAAACGAACAACACAAGCAGGGACAAATAATTCCCATGTTAGAAACAGAACAAGGTTACAGATTCACTTAGTGACCACATAGTTGTCACAAAGCCATATAGACTCATAGAATCACATATTAGGCAAGGAATCAGAGTTATACCGCATTTAGACATCATGTAGAGGGGGCATGTTTATACCATAGGAAGCTAGGAAATAGCAATAGTCATGTTGAGAAGAAAACATCAGACTACAAACATGTGGGTATACTAGTTGCCTAAATCTCACATAGAGTCACATACATCATAGATTAATAGAGTCACAATTATACAACATTCAGGTGTTATGAGAAGAAGACACTGATCTAGTAGCATGCTAAGGTAAATAGAGGACAATAATAAACAAGAAGCAGCAGTCCCATTGATCATATAGGCAAACAGGCATGTTGACTCCATAGGGGTCAAGCAAAGTTATTGTAAATCATACAAGGTAAAGAAGGAGGCATCTCATACAAAAGAGAAAGGGAAATCACAGAAGAAATAGGAAACATATTAGACTAAGAGAAGAGGCAATGCAGTAGGAACATACTGATTACCAAAGTCTTGAACAACCATAGAGAATCACATGAGAAAAACAGGATAGCAAAAGGAAAAGACATAACATAGAGTTATGTTAATTGCAGGGTAGGCAATAGAACCATAGGATAAAGCACAAAAGAAACAATAAATAGATAAGCAAGATTGAAACATATTGTATAGAGTACTATAATTTTATCAGGAACATACCAGTTGAGTAGTAGATAGAAAATAGAACAGCAATATCAGTGTGCAAGACAAAGAACATCAGAGGATAATAGTAGCAGAATGAGAGAGCAACAGCAGGCAATGTGCAGAATGAGAGAAATATAGCAACATCAGGGCACAATAACAATAATGGACTACTCAACCTTAGCTTTAAGATGACTGAGTAGTCAGTAATAGATGCAAAGAGCAAGTAGAAATGAAAGCACAGAAGATTTTAGAGCAGTATTGCCCAGTGCTTAGTGTGAGAATTTCAGTGTGTGAAACAGTGTGAAACTCAGTGTATTGTATGAATTTTAGTGTGTTGCAAAGAGAGAAGACATCTCTTTATATAGTTTTTATAATCGAATAACACATAGCAAATTATGGCAATAGCAATCAATCAATATCAGTTAAAGGTAACATGACTCCTTTAATTAAGGATTCTAATACAAATGACATTGTCAAGGTGAAATAAGGTAAGAAATCAGTCCAATAGGACTGATTCTCTCAAAATCGGACAAGGAAGTCACATGGTACACAAATAAAGCCAAATACATAGTGAGTTAATTAAGGCATGCTGCAGTAATATCACATTAAGGAATAAAATAGGGTATCGACTTAGCAATCAATTAAGAAGGTCTTAAAATCACAAGGAATCCGGAGAAATAAAAGAAAGCATCACATAAACATGGAAAGAATTAAAAAATTGGTACAACATTGTAAAAGGAAAATACACAATCGTGTATTTAAGGAAAATATAACATATATATAGCAAGAATTCGAAATTGATACAGCATTATAAAAGAACAATGCACAATTGTGTTATTTAAGGAAAATATTACGAAAAATCAGCATAAAATCAGCAAGTAAAACAATCAGTTTAGGTAAATGGTTAAATCAGTAAGTATTTAAGCAACAATACTGATAAATATAAGAGACGTTCATAGAATAGCAGGAAAATCAGAGATTATAGCAATGAATCGAACAAGAACAAACGAGTACACATAACAAAGATCAATAGAGTATTAGGGTTTCATCAGTAGCGGTTCAAATAAAATTAATTCAGAAAATAATCACTTAAACATGATACAGATAACTAAAACCAAGAAGAAATAATTTTGAAGACGTGTTTAAGAACCCTAATGTTGAAATCGTCAAAAGATTTTTTTGTGTGGAGAAAACCATAGAAACTATCATAATAATGTAAGCATGTAACCAGACATTAAGAAAAAATCAAAGATGCAAATGGTTAGGGTTTCGTGAAAACAGTAAAAGAGGGAAAATCCTCAGAGACGGCATAGATGAGGCCGGAAAACATGAAAACATACTCAAGTAGTCGGGGTTTGGCCGGAATGTGGCAAGAGGCTCAACGGAGGCAAGCAGACTGCTCCAGACCCGTTTTGAAGAACTCAGGGCATCATTGAGCGAGTGAGAGGTGAATAGATGACCACGAGGTAGTGAGGAGCCATGGATGCCGGTGAGAGAATCGGCCGGAGTGGGAACATACCCCATCAGAAAGGAACCTTCTAGAGAGAAACTGAGAGAGATAGAGAGATGAGAGAGGAAAGGTCATGAAGGAAAATGAAAC
>ML480225.1:8916-26654 GCA_005239535.1 Nicotiana rustica
AACTATTTCCAGTTGCGTAATTCCATTCGGACCATGATATCATGAGGTCCAATTCCAGGCTGAATTCTAAATCACATGAAATCCTGAATTCCAATTTAGGTGCCGAAATACTCCTGGGTCATCAGAAACCCGAGGCAAACACACTCCCAAGTCCGAAATCATCATCCGGAGTTGCTGGAGCTGTCATAACTTGATTCCGAGGTCGCTTGCTCAAAATGCTGCTCGGAACCAAAATTAGCCAAATAGGCTAGCCTTTAGGAACCAAGTGTTCCTGAACTGGCCAAATCACTTCTGAATCTCGAACTACCTGCCCACACAGATCATAAGGCACGAGTAGCCACTATGGAAAGAGTCATTCACGGGAACGGAGTCCCAACACATAAAACGACCGGTTGGGTCGTTACAGAGAAAAGGCCCTAGAGAGGGAGAGAGTTCCTCAATCAATTATTCACCAATTCTTACTCAAAATCTTGTAAGAATTAACATGGGAGCACACTAGGTCTTAATCCTAAAGGTAAGATTCTACACCTGCGCAATTCGTAAGATAATTCATGGGTATGAGAGTGGTTTATTGTGCATGCATCATTGATCATTGGATGTAGGGAGATTTTGAGCTAAAATATTAAAGAATGGTTTGGGGGATGGTGGAATCCTCCATAAAAAGGGGACTTGAAACCTTAATGTACACCTAGTGCTTGATAAAATGCTCAAATGATCTAGAACTATGATCATCTTCCTACTTTTGGTTCAATTTGCCATATTTCTAAAATAGATCGAAGTTTCTAAGAGTTTGGAACATTTTAGAGTTTAAGGAAGCTCAAGTGAGGTATGATGGCTAACCTCTTCTTCAAGAATTGAACCCCATATCACGCTTGTAAATCCCAAGATGTTTATCATAAGTCGATTATTCTGAATAAGCTTTGTGACAAAATATATTTTTAATTCATGTTCGAATGCTCTTGTATTGCCGTGTTATTAATCAAGGATGTGTTCCAAACTATGGATTGTGTATCTACATGTTATAATTCCAAGTTGTGTTACATATGAAAATTGTTATGCGAAATTGTGTAAATATTGAAATTAGTATTGTTGTTACACCTCCACCCGCACATATTGGGGTGAGGTGGCAGGGCCGCTCTATGTAGGTATTGGTATTGTTGTTACACATCCACCCATACATAATGGGGTAAGGCGGCTGGGCCGCTTTGTATAGGTATTGGTATCGATGTGCACCTCCACACGCATACACTGGGGTGAGGCGGCATGTCCGCTTTGTGTAAGGATGGTTAAGAGGTTCTTGTGTTAAAAATTATTAAGGTTAATGACAGCTCTTGATAAATCTTCTTTGGCTTTAACGACTATCTGTGCTATTCTATTGTCACCCTGATTCATCATATTTATGTTGTATTTCCAGGTCCATGATTAGGCAGGTGGTTCCAAGTCCATTATACACATCCCACACCATTCCTACCATGATTTCTATGAGTACAAAGAAAAGAAGAAAAACTCTCATCTACTCTAACCAAAAAAAGCAAAAAAAACTAAACTACGAAAGCAATAAACATTGGGTTGCTTCCCAACAAGCGTCTGATTTAACATCACGAAATTATGCAACATGTTCCCTCACGCATCCACCAAGTCTATCGAAGTTTTATGACGGCGAAAACCACCTCCTCAATAATGTTTCACTCTCTGCCCATTGACTAAAAATGTACCATTGCTTTCGAATTCTTTTGCTCAACGACCCCATGCTTCATAACCCACACTACTTCAAATGGACCTGACCATCTAGACTTGAACTTCCCAAGAAAGAGTTCAACCTTGAATTGAATAATAGCACGACTTGACCGGGTTCAAACTCACGATGCAAAATGTGTTTGTCAAGCCATCTCTTTGTTTTCTCTTATATACAATTTCACATTCTCATATGCGTGCAGTCGAAACTCTTCGATCTCATTTAGTTGCAACATACATTTTTCCTCATCTAGATCCATATCAAAGTTGAGCTTCTTGATTTCCCAATATTCCTTGTGCTCAAGCTCAACAAGGAAGTGATAAGCCTTTCCATAAACCAACCTATACGACGAAGCGGGAATTGGAGTTTTGTACGTCGTGTGATATGCCCATAGAGTGTCATCTAGCTTGCTAACCCAGTCGTTCCTACTTGCACTCAATTTCATCTCTAAAATTTTCTTCACCTTTCTTTTGAGACCTCTACTTGACCACTGGTTTGAGGATGATAAGCATTTTCGACCTTGTGTCTCACCCCATACATAGCTAAGAGGTTGCCCAACAACTTGTTACAAAAGTGAGTACCTCCATCACTGATCAAGCACACGAAGATCCAAATCTCGTGAAAATATTTTCTTCACAGAGCTCACCACCAGCTTAGAATCATTCGTAGGCAAAGCCACAACCTCAACCCACTTTGACACATAGTCAACTGCAACCAAGATGTAGCGATGCTTGTTTTATGCTGGAAACGGTCCCTGAAGTCTCTTCCCTAAACATCAAAGATTTTGACCTCATTTATGCCCTTAAATGGTGTTTAATGCCTTCTCAAAACTGTACCCGTCCTTTGGCACCTATCACATCTTTTCATAAAAGCATGCGCATCCTTGAATAGCTTGGGCCAATAGAATCCCGATTGCAATACCTTTGTAACCGTCTTGTCTCCATCATGGTTTCCCCCATACGGTGATGCATGGAAATCATGTAAAATTGCTTCCATCTCCTCTTCAAGTACACATTGGCGCACCAGCTGAAGTGCACACTACTTAAACAAAAATGGCTCATCCCATAGTTAAACTATAACATCATGCATGAATTTTCTCTTACCATCCAGAGACAACTCTGACAAAATCATCCCAGTTACAATAAAGTTCACATAGTCAACATACCATATGGATGTTCCAGTTGTGATGGCTAGAAATTTCTCACCAAGGAAACTTTCCTGAATTTTGCCCCCTTCCTCAACATGTTCGCGATTTTTTGCCCCTTTTCGATCTTTGATTTCCACGTCGAATTCCTCCAAAATAAAAACCCAACAAATTATTCTAGGCTTAGCATCCCATTTCTTAAACAAAAACCTGATGGTTGCATGGTCTGTGCGGACAATGATTTCATTTCCCACCAAGTAGGCCCTAAATTTGTCAAAAGCTCATACTACCAAGAGCAACTCTTTTTGTCACTTTGTAATTTATCTAATCTGGATTTAGAGTTTTTCTAGTGTAGTAAATTGAGTGGAACATTTTATTTTTCCTTTTGCCCAATACAACCCCAATTGTCGGGTCACTGACATCACACATCAACTCAAAAGACTCTCCTTATGCTGGGGCGGTGATAATTGGTGCACTCACCAATCTCTTTTTCAACTCCTCGTACGTCTTCAAGCAATGTTCATCAAACTTGAAAGGCGTATCCTTCTCAAGCAACCTACACAACGTAGCAAAAATCTTAGAAAAATCTTTAATCAATCTACGGTAAAAATCTACATGTCCCAAAAAGCTTCTGATTCCTTTGACAGAGATTGGAGGCGGGCGTTTTTCAATTGCATCGAATTTTTCCTTATCCACCTCTAACCCATCTTTGGACACCTTGTGCCTGAGTACAATTCCTTCTCGTACCATAAAATGGTGCTTTTCTCAATTTAACACTAAGTTTGTCTCTTCAAACCTGGCAATCAATTTACTCAAATTCGTTAAGCATTCATCAAAAGATGGTCCAAAGACTGAAAATCATCCATAAATACTTTAATAAGTTTTCTACCATATTAGTGAGGGTTTCCGTCATGCACCTTTGGAAAGTCTCATGTGCATTGTACAACCCAAATGGCATTCACCTAAAATCATAGGTGCATAAGGACAAGTGAAGGTGGTCTTGTCTTGGTCCTCTGGTGCAATTGATATCTGGTTATAGCAGGAATATCCATCAAGGAAAATATAATAGTCTGTCCGTCCAACCTATCAAACATCTGATCAATAATGGGAATGGGGAGTAATCCTTTCTAGTAGCATTATTAAGATTCCGGTAGTTAATGCAAATTATCCAACTTGTGACAGTATTAGTTTGAATTAATTCATTACTATCATTTATGACCACCATCATTC
Organism: Nicotiana rustica; assembly: GCA_005239535.1. Taxonomy (NCBI): domain Eukaryota; kingdom Viridiplantae; phylum Streptophyta; class Magnoliopsida; order Solanales; family Solanaceae; genus Nicotiana; species Nicotiana rustica. Next base: position 13,026 of record ML480225.1, read on the forward strand.
CACCTTTTTAGGCACACATTGTACCAGACATACCCACTTGCTATCGGAGATGGGAAAGATAATACATACATCGAGCCACTTTATGACTTCCTTTCTTACCACTTCCTTCATGACTGGATTCAAGCGGCGTTGGTGTTCCACACTCGGTTTGTGCCCATCAACCATGAGAATTTTATGCATACAAAATGCTGTTCACCGAGCTGGTCGCTTGAGTCTATAGGCTACCTTTCCTATCCGCTTTTCTACAAGGTCTACTTTCAGACCGGGTCCCATAGAATGTTTGACTAAAAATGATGCCCGGATAGATTCCCATGTTGATATAACTATAGAAATTCTTAAATCGGACCTTTTTGGAGTGACAAGTACCCCAGGACTTAGAGGATAGAATTTTTCTAGTTGTGTGAATCTGCGGTCCATTATGTGATCGCATATCCTGTATGCAGACCGCATAGTTATTGCATAGTTGGACATATTTTTGTCCATTTTGAGGAAAACGATGCGGACCAAAATGTGATCGCATATCATGTATGGGGGCCGCAAAGTTATCGCGTAATTGCACCTATATTTTCCGAGGGCATTATGTGGCGCACTATGCGATCGCATACCAGGTATGCGGACCACATATTGCCGCATACCTGGGCATATTCTTTCTTTTTTTGGCCCAGCTGAAGGCTAATAATGCGGCAGGTTTGCGGACTGCATAACCGGAATGCGATCACATTCCGGACCGCAAACCTGCATCGGGGCTCCTATTTTCTAATTTTTATAACCCGACCCCCAGCCTAAGATAATACCCATCCCTCATAATTTTAACTATTTTCTGATAAAATAGAGAGAGGAGAGAGTGGGTTCTAGTGAGAGAGAGTCCCAACTTCATCCATTTGACCCACCATCTCTACTCAGGCCTGGAATTGATCGAGTATGACACCATTTTCTTCACTACAAGGGGTAAGCTTCTACCCCATCAACCCTAATTTCCAGATTTTTGTTAAAATGAAACATGGATAGGTTAGTTCATGAAGATAGGGGTAGGAATCTTGCATGCATGTAACCAACTAGTCATAATCTAGTAAGGGGAAATGGGTTAGAGTGGTATTTCACTAAAAAGAGGCCATTCAATCTAAAGAAGCACCTAGTGTTTGATAGAACGCTCGAGTGAGTTCGAGACTTGATCATTATTCCTAATTCTAAGTTCAATTATGCCACATTGTGAACTAGATTGAAGGTGCTAGAAGGTCCGGTGAATTGTGGTAGAAATCTAAGGAAAAATCCCAAATCGAGGTATGTATGGCTAACTTTAATCCTTGTAGAATGGTCATGCTAGTGTCCGAGCATTTGGTATGAGTTCCTTGCTTGATCATATTTGAATTGATTGTTCTAATGTGTTGAGGCGTAAGATTTTGTTCTCTGATTGTCTTAGTTGTTTACAATGTAACCACGTTACTCGAAATTATGAAATATGATTCTTTATGCTTATCCTATCATGTGCAAAATTCATCATATGTTGGAACTTATCGATAGGAAGGATAGTGCTACTAAATGAATGAAAAGGGTAACGAACTCAATTGTTAAATGTATCCAAGTGCCAAAGGCTAAGTAGTAAATGATGGGAAAAAAATGTGAATTTGTTTAATTGAGTTAAATGGTTATGGCGTACCTTACACATCTCACTGTTTTTGTAAAGGTTATTGTGCCCCTTGATTTCATGTGGTTCTCCGGTTGCTATGAACTTATACTCTCGGTGATATAAATTCTTGTGATTGAGTTGTTGCTTATTTAAACTATGTCCGGAGGGATCAGGTTGCGCTCCGCAACAAGAGGAATAAGGGTGAGATATGATTGTACGGCGGTATCGGGTTGCGCGCCGCAACAGGAGGAGATTGGAATAAGAAACTGTGAGACTCTCATTTGTGTTCTCTGTATTTCTCTGCAACATTGTTTGATTTCCATGATTGTCTTCTACTTGTGTACTGTTTGATTCTACTTAGAGTGAATTTTGTTCATACATACTAGTACTATTCAATGGTACTAACGTTCTTTTTGCCGGGGGCGCAACATCTTTTAAATGGATGTAGGTGGTTTTGTAGCAGGTAGTGCCGATCAACGATAGTGGTGCTTTCTCCTCCTCCCTTCAGCAGTTCTTGTCACGACCCAAGATCCTAACCAAGGTCGTGATGGCGCCCAACAACGGGGTCAAGCAAGCCAATACTAATTTTACTAAGTGTTCTTTCTTATTTTGATTAAATTATTTCACCATATACCGAATTAACAAGTTAAAACATGATATCGAAAGAGCTTAATCTAGTTTTAAATCCAAAAGTAGCCATAAGGAGACGTGAGTCAATATACAAATATAGATATACAGTCCAAAATCCCAAAATAACTACTACGTGTGTGCCAGGAACTAGTGTCACAAGTATCACGGGCATACTAACTGGGTATACAAAAGATAAAATATACAATCCCACTGTCTGAAATAAATAGACGGGAACATAATCCAAAAGGGATTTCATGGTGTTGCTGAGGATCGTTAGGAGAAGCAGCTCACCGTGAAGTCAGGTCTGCTACAGTCGATATCTAGCTCCGGTCTGGTACCCAGATGCACCAGCCTCAGAACCTGTACAGTTAAATACAGAAGTGCATCATGAGTACATAAATAAATGTGTACCCAGTGAGTATCCCGTCTAATCTCGAAGAAGTAGTGATGAGAGGTCGATTTGACACTCACTAAGGTCCAAAAGTATAATATATGACAGGATATAACGAAATACAGTATACACGTAAGACAGTGAGCAGCAAATACGTGTCAAGTACAGAAATCCATGTACTACTGAAAATAAACAACAATGTACACTTTCCTTTCCCCCAAATATCCGTCAAACCAATATCCATGAAATAGTACCCAATAGTCATGCGCACATAGGAATAAGACAACCGAATGGAGTCGTAAGGAAGACATCTAAGTACTGTTTGGTCGTAAAGCTTCCCCTGCTCGCGAATCATACCTGCGACTCGGGTGTTGACACATATATACCGAATTATCATAAAGCTTTCCCCGCTCGCGAATCATACCTGCGACTCGGGTGCTGACACATATATACCGAATTATCATAAAGCTTCCCCCGCTCGCGAATCATACCTGCGACTCGGGTGCTGACACATATATACCGAATTATCATAAAGCTTCCCCCGCTCGCGAATCATACATGCGACTCGGGTGCTGACACACACACACACACACACACACACATATATATACCAATTTTCCCATAGGCTCGGTAGAGCTATACTCGTAACAAGGATTAATTAACTGAAAATTCAGATGCAACTTCTACCATTTTCATGCTAGATCAAATAATAAGCAACTCAAAGTACGCCTAAAGATACATATAAGGCACATAAAAGCATGTTTGTGAGCCCTAAAGCTACCAGACATGGCATAATAGTCTCTACGTACGGACTCTCGTCACTTGGTACGCACGTAGCCCCCAACACAATGACACACAACATATAGAACACCTATGGGGACAATTCCCTCTTACAAGGTAAGAAAGGAGACTCACCTCGTGCTGAATCTACTCCCCGTACCAAGAACGCGCCCGAAACTCCAAACTTGCCCCAAAAGGACTCGAAACTAATCAATCAATACGAACATATATCAAATTATATTCATAACATGAGATTCTCCTATGAATTTGGTCAATTAACCATTCTTGAAGAAATACTAAAATCCGCCCCCGGGCCCGCACTCTCGGATTTCGAAAAAATTTCTCGAAGGAATCACTCACCCTAAGGATCGTTAATATATGATTTCTACTTGAATTCATGGCAATTAATGGATAATTCATCAAATTTCTCAAGAACCCTAAGTTACTACCCAAGTCTTGATTTTTCAATGATTTAGTAGATATTTCAATTAGTAATTTATGTATTAAACTAGTGCTAAAGTGGAATTAACTTACCTTATCAGTAGCTAGGTAGTGGAACCTATTTCCCCAAGCTCCCAAGTCTTTGATGGAGGTGAAGAATGAAAGAAATGGGTAAAATTCCAAGTTTTAAATGAAAACAAACTGCCTGGCCTACAGTGATTCCGCACCTGCGGCTCGAGGACCGCACCTGCGGTCTCGCACCTGCGAACTAAAGCTCGCACCTGCAGATCTGGACGAGTGGGGCTGGGGTCGCACCTGCGGAGGGATGACCGCACCTGCGGACCCTTGTCCGCACCTGCGAGAAAGGGGGACCTCACCTGGGGTCGCACCTACGATACTTGGGACTGCAGGAGCGGTCCCGCACCTGCAACTGGGCAACCGCACCTGCTGTCACACCAGATCAGGTGAACCAGCAGTTGCATCAGCTGATTTTTAGCCCCGTTTGGTGCCCGAGGGGCACCTGGGCCGAACCAAGCCCCCGTCCAAATATAGAAACAAGTCCCAAATTGTAATACGGACTCGCTTGAGCCTTCGAAAACCTCAAAACAACGCTAAAACTCAAAATCACATCCCAAAACCCCTAAAATCATAATTTAAGAACTCCAAGTTCTTGATTTCTATAACGATGCGCTGGACCGACCTATACTACTCGGAATGACACCCAATTTTTCAGGCAAGTCATAAATGATATAATGGAACTATTACCTGTCTCAGAATTCCATTCGGACCTCAATAACATAAAATCACGCTCCAAACGAAATTTCAAACTTAAGGAAATTCTTATTTCTATATTGGGCGCCTAAATGCTCCCGGGTCATCTAAAGTCCGTCCCGAACATATGCCCAAGTCTGAAATCATCATACGAAGCTACTAGAGCTGTCAGAACTAGATTCTGAGGTCGTTTGCTGAAAGTGTTGACCGAAGTCAAACTTGGCCAATAAGACCAACCTTAAGGAACCAAGTGTTCCTATAGCACTCTAAATGCTTCCAAATCCTGGACCACCTGTCCCCGCAAGTCATAAATCACACGAAGCCATTATGGAAAGTCTCATTTAGGGGGACGGGGTCCTAATACGCAACATGACCGGTCGGGTCATTACAATTCTAGTGAGGCCCATTTCCTCCCGGGGCCGTGTGTAGATACATGTTGATTTCTTTTGTACATATTGTCCCTTTTAAGGTATAGCCGGGGCCTTGTTGCCGACAGGTCTATGTTTATTTCTCCATACTCTTAAAGGCTCCGTAGACACTCATGTGGGTTGTGAATATATTTTGGGTAGTTGTTGGATTAACTCGTAATCGTGATTCTGTATCGTGAATATTGTAATTAGTATGTTTGTTTAAAGATCTAATGTTGGTAATGTCGAACGAGGATAATGGACTTAATGTTAGGAATAAATATATATGCTTTTGATTTATCTCTTGCTACCTCATGTAAATAACGTATGCTATAAATACGGGGAGAAACGAGTTGGGTAGGAAAGACTAAACAAGCTTGCTTGACCGGGTCACTCGGTTAGGCGCTAGTCCCATCCCTCAGTTTTTGGGGCGTGAAAAACTTGGTATCAGAGCCTAAGGTTTTAAAGTGTCCTAGGATGTCTCGGAGCCGTGTCTAATAGAGCCCTTCTTATCGGTGTGTTGTCGACCACATCTATAATTAGGGGGCTGCTTGGACATTTAGGAAAAATACCCTTCATTGTTATTCTATATCGTGCGATAGAGTGAGAAATGAGGTTGTTTATCTCTAACTCGTAAATTGCTTTAACTTTCAGTAAATGACACCCGGGAAGAAAGCATGACTCGGCCAACGGGCCAATGCCACCCCAGGAGTGGCCACTGATTCCCAATTGAACGATGCGGGTGAGAATAATTCCCCGACGATGAATAAACCCAATTCCTCCAACCCAGACCGGACCATTCAGACTCCTACTCTAGCGGAGGGTGCCACAATCCCTCCCGCTGATATTCCTGATCCTTCTCCAGTCCCAGCTTTCGGTCCCGGTATTTCTGATGGGGACCTTAGGGGAGATATTCAGATGTTGACACAATTGGTGGCCTCTAAGGCCCAGAAATCAAGTGTTGCCCCCACATCCTTTAGCGAGCAAGAAGATTCATCCGGTTCTAGGGTTAACAGGTTTCTTCAGCTAGACCCTCCATAGTTCACAGGTATCGACCCCGAGGCAGACCTTCAGGATTTTATTGATGAGATGCACAAAACCCTCTGAGTTATGCGTGCAACTGAGACAGGGGGAGTACAATTGGCTTCTTATTGTCTGAAAGGGGCGGCATATTCGTGGTTTGAGATGTGGGAGGATTCCTGTGAGGAGGGGAGCTTTCCGGTGAGGTGGAGTGAGTTTGCATATGCTTTCACAGACCATTTACTGCCCGCTGAGATTAGGGCAGCTCGTGCTTTAGAGTTTTAGGTTCTCAAACAAGGTAATAGGAGTATGTTGGACTATCATATGGAGTTTGTGCGCCTGTCCAAGTATGTTGTTCATATGATGCCGACTATGAAGGCTAGAGTTCGTCGATTTGTGCAGGGCCTTGGTCTCTTGGTTGTTAATGAAGCTTCCACAACTGCTCTACATTCTGACATGAACTATGGGAAGATTGTGGGATTCACCCATGCTATAGAGGCTCGAAAGTTGAACCTAGGGATGGATCGAGAAGGTGGTAGCAGGGCCCGGTCAGCGGGCAACCTTGGGAGTTCATTCAGAGATGGGAGATCGGTTCCCCGGGGTGGGTCATCAGGGCCACCCCAGTCTTATGCTCAGTAATCAGCTAGTGTCCCACTATCAAGACATCATCATCATCAGTAGGGAGGTCGTTTTGGGTCCAGTTCAGGTAGCAGGAGGTTCTATCAGCCGGGTCGACCAAGAAGGAGATTCCAGCAGCAGCGGAGGGCCCCATGCCCTAAGTGTGGGAGGTTTCATTCTAAGCCCTGTTTCATGGACATACCGGTATGCTACAGATGCAGAATGAGAGGCCATATTCAGCGAGACTGTCATAAATCCAGTCAGGGCACAGGTAGGGGCATTGCTCAGCCATCCAGTTCTTCAACTGCTACATCTTCAGCACACCCTCCAGCTCACGGCCCTCCAACACCACCAGGGCGCGGTGCATCTTGGGGTGGAGCACGAGGTCGGGGAGGACCCAATCGATTCTATGCCCTGAGTGGTCGTTAGAGTGCATAGGCTTCTCCAAATGTCGTCACAGGTATTCTGACTGTTCAATCTCATGATGTATATGCCCTTATTGATCCTGGGTCTTCTTTGTTATATGCTACTCCTTTTATTGCTTCAAGTTTGGGGATAGAAGCCGATCAACTTCATGAGCCGTTTTCAGTGTCGACTTCGGTTGGTGAATCTATAATGGTCGCACGAGTCTATAGGAATTGTGTTGTCATAGTATGTGGTCGGGATACCACGACCAATCTTATTGAGCTAGGAATTGTTGATTTTGCTGTAATAATGGGAATGAATTGGCTCTATTCATGTTTTGCCAAGCTCAACTGCCAAACCAGAATTATGAGGCTTTAGTTTCCTAATGAACCGGCTATCGAGTGGGAGGGGAATAATATTGTGCCAAGAGGTAGGTTTATTTCCTACCTTAAGGCCTAAAAATGATCAGAAAGGGGTGCATCTACCATTTGGTCCGGGTTGCGGACACCACTTCTGCGGTGCCTGCTCCCGAGTCCGTGCCCGTTTCGAATGAATTCCTTGATGTTTACCGGATGAGCTTCCTGGGATTCCACTAGATAGAGAAATCGATTTCGGGATTGATGTATTGCCAGACACGCAACCAATATCTGTTCCACCCTACAGGATGGCGCCAGCGGAATTGAGGGAGTTAAAAGAGTAGTTGAAGGATCTTCTAAAAAAGGGTTTCATTCGGCCAAGTGTGTCGCCTTGTGGCGCACCGGTCCTTTTTGTCAGAAAGAAAGATGGGTCGCTGCAAATGTGTATTGAATACCGGCAGCTCAACAAGGTTACAATAAAAAACAAATACCCATTACCTCGGATAGATGATTTGTTTGACCAATTGCAAGGTGCTAAATTCTTCTCAAAGATTGATTTGCGGTCCGGGTATCACCAAATAAAAATCAGGGAGCAGGATATATCTAAGACTGCCTTCAAAACTCGGTATGTGCACTTTGAATTCTTGGTAATGTCTTTTGGGCTAACCAACGCCCCAACGGCTTTCATAGACCTTATGAATCGGGTATTCAAGCCATTTCTTGACTCTTTTGTAATAGTCTTCATCGATGATATCCTTGTGTCAGGACCCAAACCGATGGGCCGCGACGGGCACCTGGTACCTTACTCAACCGTGCACCAACGTAACGTATCTTTCTTATTACATCATCATATACACGTGACATACGAGCCTAATAGGCCAACATACTCATTTATAAACTCAAAACATAGGCCGACAAGGCCATACAATCTTTCACGTACACGACATATGTCTACATGCCTCTAAGAGTACATAAATGTCATAAAGGTCGGGACAGAGTCCCGCCATACCAAACATTACACGTCTAAATCATACTAACCAAACAAGTAACTCCGAAGCAAATGGAGTGCACCAACATCTTCCGCTGAGTTGATAGTCTACGTGGAGGGCTTTCGACCTGTCTATCGGGACCTGCGGGCATGAAACACAGCGTCCCCAGGCAAAGGGACATCAGTACGAATAATGTACTGAGTATGTAAGGCACATAAATAAATACATAAGAGACATGGAAGAGATATAGAGTAATTGACTCAACCTGTATGTCTGGATAACTCTGTAAATAATAAATCACTTTTAGTATCATGCATATGCGTATGAATGTCATGTCGTGCATAGGTATATGTTTCATAACATCATCAGCCTCTGAGGGCATCCCATCATATCATATCGGCCACTGTGGGCAAAATCATCATTGTATACCAGCTGATCAGGTCGTGGTGCATATATAACGCCATAACCTTTCCCATATCCCATATACAAATATATATACATACATATATACGCGTATATAATGCTGTTTGAATATACATACATATATACGCGTATATAACGCCGTTTGAATCATATTTCAGCCACTGTGGGCAACATCATCATCATATACCAGCTGATCAGGTGGTGGTGCGTATATAACGCCATAACCTTTTCCCATATCCCATATACATATATATACATATATACGCGTATATAACGCCGTCTGGTCATGTGTATGTATAAATGCATGAAATGCATATGAAATACGTTAATAAATCTCTCGATACGTTATGCTTCTGATTAATATCATGAAATAAACTTTACCAACTTACGTATTTTTGAGACCCATGAACAGAAGATAATAATAATTCACATGGGGAATCAAGAATATAGACACCCCTAGTATTTCTATGAATAGAGTAATTTATGGAAATCGTGCATTTGCTCGTTTCTTCTGTATAATTTGGATCATGCCAAAAGGAAGGAAGGGATAATCTTAACATACCTGGAGTAGGGGAAAATCTGTATGATGTTCTTGGAAAGGTTTGCACCGTACTCCTTTAGAATCGTAAAAGTTTACGTCGCTAAATCTTTTTTGGGATCGTTTGTTTGCAAGAAGAATTGATAACGTTTCTCTCATCTGATTGTAATGTCTTGATATTGAAAATATTAGGAATGAGTTTTAAGGAATTAACAAATCAACTAAACAGTCACGAAAGGGTGGATGATTATTTCGTTACTATGATGTAAGTTGTGACAAAGAATTCTAAGGGAAATTAGCAGAAGCTCTCTTTGTGAGCACTTCTATTCTTCTCCTTAGTCGTTAAGAATGTTTCTCATTTCATTTTAGTGTTTCTCTTTGTATGCTCTCACTTGGTTTTGGTCTTTAGGACTGACCAAAAAAACAAGGATACAAAGAAAAAAAGCAAGATTGTTTATGGTTTATTTTGAAAGTCTTTGAGGTGTCTTGTAATTAAGGTCTCAAGATGCCACCTAATCTTATTTGACCATGATTCACTTACTTGCTAGTGGATTGCTTCCACGTAGGAGTGAGGTGGGATTTTTTTTTAATTTTTATCCACTTATGAGGTAATTAGGTAATGTTTCGTTACTCGGTAATTAATCAATTACCCGCATAATTAAAAATTATCTCCAATTACTTAAATTTTTACTTATTTTTAATATACTTTATACATCCTACTATCATTGTCATATGGTACCTTGTATGGTACTAAGGTATCGGGTATTAACGCTTTGCCCGAATTTTATCCCAACATGCCAAATTTGGACGAAAATGTATTTTCTTTGAATTGCTTCCCCTTTCACCTTCACGAATTTACTAACAACTTGTTTGAAATAGAATAATTCTTATAATCTCCAAAAATTCTTTTCCTTGGACTGATGTCAATTACCTTACAACAAATTCAACGTACAATACTGCAGGGTGCAACACTGTCGTAACTTATTACTGCGAAGCGTAACATCACTGTAATGTAATACTGTTGGGTAGAACACTGTCGTAACTTTAATACCGTTGGACGTAACATCATCGTAATATATTACTACATAGGGTAACATCATCGTAATATAATACTGCAGGACGTAATATTGCGGGGTGTAACATCATTCTCCCTTTTGGAACATTCGTCCTCGAATGTCGACTAATGTTCCTATCATTTTCTTAACTTATATCTTCCGAATACTTTAGAAATTTCCTTGCCATCTAGGCGACTATTCTGTGAATAATTCCAAAGTCTAGGGCATCCCCCTTAGGCCTCCTTCTCACACCACAACTTGTAGTCGGAATCCTTCCAATATCGTAGCGGTTGCTACCTTTCATCATGCAGCCTTTATAGTTTTGACCTTATAAGTGTGCCCAATCTCTAGGATTCACATGTAGATCTTGAGATGTCCCTTTGGGCATTTATGAGTATACTGAAGTTCTTCGCTCGGTACTTGGTTGAATTCACGAATATTGTTATATCTCATTGCATAGGTCTGTTTAACCATCCATATGAATTACCACCATAATTCTTACTTTAATTTATCGTTGCTGAGGTCTGCTACCAAATCCCGACGTACTCCCATTGCTCATTCCATATGTATAAATTTAAGTCCTTTAATGATTCCTCATTACTATTCATCTTTAGAATGACGGCCTAATCTTATCTCATACTTTGTAACTTTTATCCATCCATTGTCGATTCACCTCAATATTTACCTACAATATACCACTGATACCTTGAAACTTCTTAACTAAAACCTTGCCACTAAGGCTTATGTTGCATCGAGGAATCTTTCAAGTGATTTTCCTAATCCACTTAGGGGCGATACTGTACTTCAATAATCGTATTTTATAACATCCTAATGTGATTCACCTTACGTGGGTATTTTTAGCCCCTTACAATTCATGTAATCCTCTTCAAGTCATTACTCAATCGAAGGCCCAAACGTCATCTTTTATCTATCACAATTACACTCTCATTCTATTACCATGGTGGAATTCTAAATGCTATTAGTCTTAGACTCTTTTGAGTTTATTCAGGCTATAGTGAGCTTTGTATAATTTAGAGAAAACATCTGCTCTTCTTGTTTTCATAAGCTTAATCCTGAGGACTTATCCATTTTTTCGTTACCTTCTCACTCGCCCTTTTTTTTTATCCTTACTCTTGTCTTCTAGAACCTTGTCGCTTCACCATACAATGGCTTGCGACCTACACAACTCTATTTATTTTACTTGTAACCTTTCAACTTGCTTGCATCACAAATTTCCTTATGTCATTCTGGGACATCAAGCGAGACATCACATCGTCTCTAACGCTTCTTTACTGTCTTTGTTAGCCTCCTCAATACCTAGAAACCATAGGCTATGAGATATGTCACTGGCTATGCCACTAGCATTCCTGGATATTGAATCCCAGCGCTTCTAGCCTTCTATCCGAGGTATGGACTATTCACATATTCTGCCTTTGAGTATCTCGTACGCTGTTCACCTTTACCTTACTTACCTTAAAATCTCGCATCGTATCTTCAATCGCTTTCATGACCTCCCTTCCACCTAGGTGTAATTCGCGTCCATAACTTGAAGCTCTATTATAATACTCGCACCTCTGCTACATCCACAATCCGTCGGGAGCTTCGTGCTGACTTCTTATGAGACTTGCACTTCTTCTAACTAGCTTCCTTGTAGAGCCATTATAGATTATGGTTGTTGTGTTATTTCTCTTGAACATCTGATGTTAAGAGTGATTCTGTCGAGTTCTCCAGCCCAACTTCTATAATTTTTCTAGGTCCAATAATCAGACTCCTGTTTTATTTAAGTGGTGTAATTCTTTAGTTTCCTCTTTCCTTCTGAACAGCCTTTATGTAGGCTTAAGCTATCTTCCAATTTGTGGCTCAGGGTATCATTTATTACCTTGGCCTTTCATGAGTGTTATGGAATATCCATGATACAATCTTCTAATAACTCAATCCTTTGTCTAAGCCTTGGGCTTAATTCTTTCTTTAAACTTATACCGGAGTCTTCTATGGCCGTATGATTGTCAACAAATATGCTGCCTGGATAATGCTCCAAAATCTTGAGTGTATCCATAACGTACTAACTCTAGATCATTGATCAGATAATTTTTTTGTTCCATCTTAGCTTTTTTTCAACGTAAGCTATTACTTTTCCTGATATTTTTGGCCCCTTGTTGCGTCCATACTTAGCTTATCTTAGTGCCCATATATATTGAAATTCTATACAACTCATATGATCCTGAATATCACCTCTGATTTTACTCCCTGTTCATTAGCCACTGTAGGTGTCACTTTCTTAGGGAGTGCATACAATGTTGTTTTGAGACTATTGTCACACGACCATTTCCTCTTTAGGTCGTTGTACTGAGGTTGAAGCCTTCTTCCTTATTTTCTCAGCTAGTCTTTCATCATAGTACTTAGGGAAGACCCTCTGACTCTTGTAAAGATGCGAGCTTATTACATCGAATACTCGACAGACCTTTTGATGTCCTTCCTTGCCTATACTTATCCGTAGTTGCTTACCTCCATGCCCCTGTGCTTGTAGGGTTGCTTCTGAACTGATATTTTGACTGTCTCCCCAGTGGCACTCTCTTTTATTACCGTAACATTTATACGGACTTATGGTACCCTTAACTACCATGACTCCTATCTGAATATATTTCAAGTATTACAATAACATTACTGTGAAGCTGAATTCTCCATGTTGGGTTCTACTATGTTTATCTTACACGATCTGATGACTCATCTATAACCTCTTGTTTAGCAATAACTGGGATCTTCCTTGCCAATTACTAACTACTCATTGGCCCATTCTCTTATTAATAATCCGCGTAACCTTTCTTGGGTTATTTCCTTTGTCTTAACTTACGTCTCGCACTGGCTCCTTATTTATTAATAACAGCTCGGGCAGGAACCTTTACTTCCTCTCATTGACGTTGTTCTTGCACAATATTCTAAAATCGTAGCGTATCTGTAGCATTTTGGATAAATACCATCTCATTCCATTTTTATTTTTTTTTTGCATTCTTGCTTTACCATTCCATAGTTACTAGAACCACTTATTCCGATATAATGAAACATCATTCCATATTCCCTCTTTATGGAGGTACTAAGAGCTAAATCCACGAGGATTTACCTATAGATGTTTTACCTCTTTATCTTTGGCGTCATTTCAGAACACTAATGATCCTTACTC
>ML480227.1:4674-22231 GCA_005239535.1 Nicotiana rustica
GGAAGCCTTAAGTTGGAGAAATTGACTAAGATTGGAATTTTTAGTAAACGACCTCAGAATCAGGATTTGAAGGTTCCTGCAGGTTCGTATGATGATTTCAGACTTGGGTGTATGTCCGGATTGGGTTTTGGATAACCCGGGAGCGTTTCAGCGTATATTGTGGAAGTCAATATTTTTGAAGGAATTTTCTAAATTTGGCTTGAAGAGCATTTCAGTGATATTGATGTCCGTTTGGGATTCCGAGTCTGGGAATAGCTTCGTATGGTGATTCTGGAGTTGGGAGCGTGATCGGAAGTGAATTCGGATGTGCGAAGGTCATTTTGAAGTCATTTGGCTAAAGATAGAAATTTGAAGGTTTTGAAGAATCCGACCGGAAGTGGAAATTTTGATATCGAGGTCGGAATGCGATTCCGAAAGTTGGAGCAGGTCCGTAATATTTGAATATGACTTGTGGTCAAAATTTGGGGTCAATCGGAAGTGATTTGACGGTTTTCGGCATCGGAAGTGGAAGTTTGAAATTTCAAGTTTATAAAGTTTGAATTTTAGTGAGATTCGTGATTTCGGCGTTGTTTGATGTGATTTGAAGCCTCGAGCAAGTTCGTGGGATGTTATGGGACTGAGTCGTGTGTTTGGACGGGGTCCCGGGGGCCTCGGGTGTGTTCCGGGGTGGTTTCGGGTCAATTCCGGGTGATTTGTTGTTGCTGTCTTCTGGTGTTTCTGTTATGCAATGCGATCGCGGCCATTGTTGTGCGATCACGAAGAAGGAAAATTAAAGGGGATGAAATTTAGGCTTGTGCGGTCGCAGGTATGGCAATGCGATCGCATAGAAGGAATTGAAGGCTGCTGGATTTTGCCTATGCGATCGCAAGGATGAGAATGCGTTCACACAGTGCATTGAAGAGGCTGTGGGATTATTTGGCTTATGTGATCGCGGTGCAATGTTTGCGATCGCATAGAGTATTTTTGTAGGCCTCTGAGATTTGGCTTATGCGATCGCGATTGAAGGAGTGCGATCACACATAAGGTTTACCTGGGTAGTGTTCTATTTAAACGGGAAAAATTCTTTTCTTCCCCAAATTTCATTTGGTTGGGGAGATTTTGGAGGATATCAAAGAGTGATTTTCATCAAGCATCAAGAGGTAAGTGATTCCTTTTCATTTCCAAGATAAATTCAAGGTTTATACATAGAGTTAGACATGAAAATTGGGATTTTTGAAGAAAACCTAGAAATTAGGTAAATTGGATTTTAACCACGAATTGAGCATGAATATTTGAGTAAATTGTATATTTGAACTAGTAAACCTATGGGTAGAGTTTATCTTAGAGAAATTTCGGATTCCGGGTACGTGGGACCAAGGGTATTTTGGTCAATTCACTGAGCGAAGTTGGGAAAGTATATAATTTGGATTTGTTGCGAGTATTAGAATCAATTTTTATTGCTTTGCCTGTTATTTGGTAGTTTTGGGGCGTTGTGCATCCATTGGAGTCGTCGGAAGGGCTTGGAAGTCGGTTATGGGACTTCAGAGCGAGGTAAGTCTCCTTTCTAACTTTGTGAGAGGGAATTGTCACGACCCAAAATCCATAAGGTCGTGATGGCGCCGGACATCATTGTCAGGCAAGCCAATCATTAATTAATTAAAATAATTTCCTGTTTTAACATTTATGAAAAAACATTTCCTTTCACTTTATTACATATTAACTAATAAAATCTGTCGAGTAAAACAATAGTGTGAATATTCCATTTTAGAAATTATATCCCAATACATCCTAGAACCCGGTGTCACAAGTACATGAGTAATTTCTAAGAAATTATACAATCATCACAAAGCTTGAACGAAATACAAGTTGGACAAGGAATTTAAAATGAAAATAAATACAGTACGAGGGAGACTCTGTCAGCTGCGGATCGCCTTTGGCTGATGCAGCTCGCCTAAGCCTCCAAATCCACCACAGTGCTATGAAGTACCTGTGTAATGTAAATGCACAGCAACTGTAGCATGAGTACAAAAATAACGTGCACTCAGTAAGACACCCGCCTAACCTCAGAGAGGTAGTGACGAGAGGTCGAATTAGACACTCACTAAGGTCCAACAATTTATTTAACAACATAAGATGAACACGATAGGCATGTAAATGTAGTAAAGCAGCATATATATAAGGCACTGAAATCCAAGTAAATACTGGAAGTAAACAAACAATTAACACTTTTTCATTTTTTTCCCAAATATCTTAAATAATCAATTTCCTCTTTGTTTTTCCCCATATATCATAAATCAACAATTACTTCTTTACTTTCCCCCAAATATCTAATCACTTCAAAAATCATTAAAAATATTTAACAATTTAGCATGCGCATACGGGATAAGGACAACTGGCCTGAGCCATCATAATAATCATCTTTGTGCACTGCCGAGGGTCGAACGGCCCGAACCACAATATTTCTTTCAATCTCGTCGTGGCGTACGGACCGCTCCCATGAAAGTGGGGGAAATAACACTCCGATCGCAGAATGTAAATTGCGAAGCGGTCACATGGAGCCATGCACAATCAACAGTCCACCCCGACTACATCGGGAAAACAAGTACTCAAGTAAATGACAGATTTCTCTTTTGAAAACCACAAAATAGTATTTAAATCCTTTTTCGAAATTCACTTGCCAAGTTTTTATAATGTTTAATAATACAACCTTATCCGGAAATACAATTCCCGCGAAGGAAATCAATTCTCTTTTTAGATAATTAAGAAAATAAACTCTAATCTCCCTTAGTCATTCGATTACAATTTCGACCATATTAGCAGTCTAATATTACAGACAAGATCACAGGTACAACAGGTAAGGCATGCTAGTAGGTCCTAGGCTACCCGGACATGGCATAATAGTAGCTACGCACGGACTCCCGTCACCTAGTGCGTGCGTATCCCCCGCAGATAGTAACACATATTTAATTAGTTCACCTAGGGGGATAATTCCCCCTCGTAAAGTTAGAAAGGAGACTTACCTCGCTCCGAAATTTCATAACCCACTTCCAAGCCCTTCCGACAACTCCAACGGACGCACAACGCCCCAAAACTATCCAAATAACGGCAAAGCAATGGAAATATACTCTAATATGTGCAACAAATTCCAAATTATATAATTCCCAACCCCGCTTAGTGAAATGATCAAAATGCCATCGGGTCCACGTGCCCGGAATCTGAAATTTCTCGAAGATATATTCTACCCATAGCTTTACTAGTTCAAATATACAATTTACTCTAAATTCCATGCTCCAATTCGTGGCTATATCTAAATTTCCATTTCTAGGTTTTCATCAATATTTTCCAAATTTTTCCATAATTTTCATCTATAATTCCATGCAATAACCTTGTATTTAACTTAGAAATATGAAGGAATTACTTACCTTGACATTGATGATGAATTTCCCCTCTTGAAGCCCTCCTAAAATCGCCTAAGCCATCAGAAAAATGAGAGAAATGGCCAACAATCTCGGCTTTAAAACATTCTGGCCAGCCTCATTTCCGCACCTGCGATCCTTCCTCCGCACTGCGCTCCCGCAGGGGAGACCAATCTGCCGCACCTGCGGCTTCCTCAGTTCCAGCCCAAAATCTCACCTGCGCCCCATGGTCCGCACCTGCGGCCAAAGCCTCGCAGGTGAGCAACTTCAGCTTTTCTCAACTTTAAATATTGATCCGTTAACCACCCAGAATCCACCCGAGGCCCCCGGGACCCCGTCCAACTATACCAAACTGTCTCAAAACATAATGTGGACTTGCTCGAGGCCTCAAATCACATCAAACAACATTGAAACCACGAATCACACCCAAATCCCAACTTTATGAACTTAGAAATTTCCAACTTCTACATCTGATGCCGAAACCTATCAATTCACGTCCAATTGACCTCAAATTTTGAACAATAGTCATATTCGACATTACGGACCTGATCCAACTTTCGGATTTGCATTCCGACCTCGATACCAAAACTTCCACTTTCGGTCGGATTTCTCAAAAACATTCAAATTTCTATCTTTAGCCAAATGACTTCAAAATGACCTACGAACATCCAAATTCACTTCCGATCGCGCTCCCAACTCCAGAATCACCATACGAATCTATTCCTAGACTCGGAATCCCAAACTAAAATAAATATCACTGAAATGCGCTTCAAGCCAAACTTAGGAAATTCCTTCAAAATACTGACTTCCACATTATAAGCCGAAACGCTCCCGGGTTATTCAAAACCCGATCCAGACATACGCCAAAGTCCGAAATCATCATACGAACCTGCTGGGACTTTCAAATCCTGATTCGGAGGTCGTTTAATCAAAATTCAAATATTAGTTGATTCTTCTAATTTAAGGCTTCTAAAATGAAAATTTTCTTTCTAAATCAACTCTAAACTTTTCGAAATTCAATTTCGGCCGCACCTACAAGTCATAATACCTAAAATGGAGCTGCTCACGGCCTCAAACCGATGAACGACGTGTTAGAGCTTAAAGCGACCGGCCAGGTCGTTACATTCTCCCCCACTTAAACAGAAGTTCGTCCTTGAACGTGCTATGAACTGCTCTGGAGTTATCTGAAATCACTGTTTAACACTTCGAGCACTTGCCCGTGCTACCACAACCCAGTTGAGTATATTAGCTTGATCAAATCTGAAGATTTCTTCTTTTATCCATATAATAAGATTAGAACCTAGTTCCAATACTTGAAATTCTCTGCCAGGCCTAGTTCCAAAATATATAAACACCGTATGAACTACCACACGACATACCATAATATGACTACATGCCTTTGCTGAATCAGCACCATGCACCGCATAACTCATCATCTGACCACAATGACACTCCCTGAACCTCAATAGCCAAAATTTCACGAATCTGGTGCTTCCGATGCACCTTATAACAAATGTACATACATCCTGCTATAATGCTGACGATACCACCACAACGGAGGAGATGCGTAGAAATTCATAACCAACTGCAGAGCTAATAAATCATTGAATATCTCCTCTTGACTAGAATCATCACCTCATTATAAAACAATAAGGGTAACTTTCCTTCAATGTATTTCACATAATCTTATCGCACTGATCCCTGATCCAATAATCTCGTCTCACCCAGTATGAACTGCTCAAAAAACAAATCACGCCAACATGACCAACAGTCTCACATGACACCACAACGTGCCAATAGGCCATAACTCGAACATGATACATAAAGAAATGACTCAGGAAAAGACAACTCTACTCACGCAACTTATTATGAACTCTTCTCAGAAAATAGAAAGTAAAACATAAGAAAATAAATATAGGAACCTTACTCATCATCACACTGTTGCGGCATGAAACCCAATCCAAATAACATATCCGTGGCGGCGTGCCACCCGATCCCATCAAAAAATTCACATAAGGAGATATACACGGAGCTGAATTTCTCACTACTACAAACTAGTGAATATTGATCATAAGCACACTAAGTGCATAATACCATCATGGGGAGACTGATAAATCCATATGCTTACAAGACTCAAGCACAACTGAGGTGCGATATATATATATATACACACACACACACTCTGGATCCCAAGAACTGTCCTGCTCACATAACATCACCATTACGCGGGACCTCAATTCATTAAGAAATTATCAAACCGTTTCACAACTCACACGGAAAAATCATAATATTACCTGAATTTGACGAAGACGGGACACCACCTGATATCCCAACACCCCTCCTTGAGGAGCGCTATACTGAAATGAACATATCTGCCTCACATGAAGCCCATAATCATATTTAAATCCATCCACAAACATCGAGTCTACCTTGCTCGCACCAAACTGGGATAATTGCCTTACTTGAGTCCATATTAACCCCCTTCCTCTCATAATATGCAAGAACAACCATCATAGCCAGGACAACATCCCACAATCCACAACCAACTGGACCGAACGCCTTCCTGGCATATATTTCCAAACAAGCAATATTGCACTTGCTTATACTTGGTCCAAGTCTTCAATCTATTAGGTGACTGCATGTCACACTTATACAATCTTCTCGTGGTTATGCTCCCACGACCTTCCACACCAGGTAAAAAGTTTGTACACCTGCATAACCGACCACACTAATACTGCAAACACATCAAGAACCCATGACCAGGGTACATAGCCCCTTTCACCGATTATCGATCTGAGGTGACACTGATGATAATACCAGCTTACTCTGGACTCTCAAATAAATTTTTCTTGCTCATCTGAGCTCATGACATCCTCTCTAACACCGAACCGCAATCTCGATTCTTACTCCCAGTTACATACTGCTTACCGCACCTAACATGCCAATATGAGATAGCGCAAGAATTCCATCATGACTTATGAACCACCAATAGGGTGAACACTTCATCACAGAAACCTTTTACTTAATTCACCTCAACACACGAGTGAATCCTCACAGTTACCCTACATGCAAATCCTTAAGTAGTAGTCTATACCACCATAACCCTTCCGGGGTCCGCCTACACCTGACATGCCATAATACTTGAATGCTTCCAAATAAAAATCTATTTCGACGGCTGACATGCCTCGCATACACCGACACAAACCACATGCATAACTTAATCACATCGAAGGAACTGATCACGCATTTCGACCATGGCTAATCAATCTATCTACTTTTAATCATCTTCAATTGCCTCAGAAATAATAGAAACTTCCTTCAACTCATAGCAAACTCAACCCTCACTCATCCCGAGTGACCTTGATTCACGAGACTGTGCTTCCTAAATCCCGCAACCCGTCTCATACCCTTCTGATAATCTTTCTATAATCCAGAGTTTATTTATCTCACTCCTCCAACACTATCCTGCATGCTGAAACATATCATAAAACATTCCAACCATCCTCTTTTTTCTCAGAAATTACTCTGCAAAAGCTCGATTCTCGATCATACTGCTTCCTGAAGCCCTTAAACGCTTCATTCTTAACCTTTGAATTCACTAGGACCGCTATTGAGAGTCACCCACTCTGACTGGTCCCAAATATAATCAACTCTAAGGTGATCCTAGCACATGAACACCCTTTTCCTTGAAGCATGTGACTGAGTCACTACCCTGACAACTCACCTATGCCTTAAGAAAAATTCTGAATCTTCCCAAGCCTAAACCTGGCCTAACAGGGCCAACTTTTGCAAACATTCATCAAATCCCACACACAATCACCGTTTTAATTATTTCCCTTAGATGTAATAACTTGCCAACACACCGATAATCCGCAAACCTATGATAACACAATCCTGCAACCCAACTGCAGATGGTGGGACTCCCCCAATTAGCCCGAAGCACTCCTTGCACCACTCTAGACCCTGCCGAGATCCTTTCTCCTTTGATAACACGATCTTGCTCAACCAATCCGTCCAATTCTTCCAAATTCTCTTGCTAGCACTCCCTAAATACTCAAATTCTCTAGCCTGATTCACACATTCTGCCTCCTACCGAATGGCCACTAGAACCCCTCACAGAGACCTGCCAACCATGCCACCGCTAACCTATTCACAGGAGATAACCCTCCTGTGGAAATCACCAACTGGCACCTTCCAATGACGCCGTAGTGCACACTCTCTACAACATCAATATCCCATCCTAAGCCTGAGTCCGCTCCTCATGGACATCCATTAAATGTGCGACAATATCTTCAAATTCTAAGCCATGCTTGCGCTTCCCCACTTTGCGACTGCTTGACTTCCGCTTCTTACACCTTCCCTCCTAGAAATGGAACCACCGCCTAGCCTCACTTCAGGATCATTCTCTGTAGCTCTCAAACCAGCAGATCACCATGACTACAAGCTCTCCGAAGATCATCTTTCTCTAGTTTCCTTCATTATCAACACTTATCCGGTACTGAACCACCGCACCTTACGGTCTCTGCCAACCGCATTCTTCCATACTTCTTCTCAATAAACTGACCCCACGCAACTGAAGAAACCATAGCACCGACAAACTTAACACATTCCATTAGATCAATGACGGTGACTTCACGTCACAGGTGCATATCCCACCTCACTTGAAGACACCAAGTCTTAGTACTTTATCAACCCCAATCGGACCATTCATAATCCAAATGCCTTTCCTCTACTAGAATTAAATACCGAAATCTCGAAATCACACTCTGAGAGTACCTCTCTTCAAACCATTCATCACCCCCAACATACGGGCAAACATTCTATTATCATATCGACATCGAGCGATAACCAATCGCAAGCATCATCACTACCTGAGCATAGCCTTAAGGCCTCAAACACATATACTGATCTGAAACAACATATTATCCTTCCACAGAGCAATGACAATAGCCTCAATCAACTTCGCAGGGAGAAACATCCCGCACCCACCCATGGCACCATTTCGATTCCTCAAATTCCTGATTCATAGCAAGCGTTTCGCGACGCGTAAGATTGAGTAGGAATAAACATAGGTATAAGCCTCAAAGGAATCAAATCACACGATGAGGAATCAAGAAAGAAAGTACTCTTAACAGCCTTATAGCCTCTTAAGGATAAGTACAGACGTCTCGGTACCGATCTGCAAGACTCTACTAGACTTGATCATAACTCGTGAGACCTACGGGAACCTAGCGCTCTGATACCATGTTGTCACGACCCAAAATCCATAAGGTTGTGATGGCGCCGGACATCATTGTCAGGCAAGCCAATCATTAATTAATTGAAACAATTTCCTGTTTTAACATTTATGAAAAAGCATTTCCTTTCACTTTATTACGTATTAACTAAATAAAATCTGTCGAGTAAAACAATAGTGTGAATATTCCATTTTAGCAATTATATCCCAACACATCCCAGAACCCGGTGTCACAAGTATATGAGTAATTTCTAAGAATTTATACAATCATCACAAAGCTTGTCCAAAATACAAGTTGGACAAGGAATTTAAAATGAAAATAAATACAGTATGAGGGAGACTCTGTCAGCTGCGGATCGCCTTCGGATGATGCAGCTCGCCTAAGTCTCCAAATTTTCCACATTGCTATAAAAGTACGCGTGTAATGAAAATGTACAACAAGTGTAAGCATGAGTACAAAAACAACGTGTACTCAGTAAGTCACCCGCCTAAATTTAGAGAGGCAGTGACGAGAGGTCGAATTAGACACTCACTAGGATCCAACAATTTATTTAACAACATAAGATGAACACGATAGGCATGTAAAGGTAGTAAAGCGGCATATATATAAGGCACTGAAATCCAAGTAAATACTGGAAGTAAACCAATAGTTACCACTTTCTCATTTTTTCCCAAAATATCTTAAATAAACAATTTCCTCTTTGTTTTCCCCCAAATACCATAAATCAACAATTACTTCTTTATTTTCCCCCAAATATCTTATCACTTCAAAAATCATGAAAAATATTTAACAATTTAGCATGCGCATACGGGATAAGGACAACTGGCCTGAGCCATCATAATAATCATCTTTGTGCACTGCCGAGGGTCGAACGGCCCGAACCACAATATTTCTTTCAATCTCGTCGTGGCGTACGGACCGCTCCCATGAGAGTGGGGGAAATAACACTCCGATCGCAGAATGTAAATTGCGAAGCGGTCACATACAGCCATGCACAATCAACAGTCCACCCCGACTACATCGGGAAAACAAGAACTCAAGTAAATGACAGATTTCTCTTTTGAAAACCACAAAATAGTATTTAAATCCTTTTTCGAAATTCACTTGCCAAGTTTTTATAATGTTTAATAATACAACCTTATCCGGAAATACAATTCCCGCGAAGGAAATCAATTCTCTTTTTAGATAATTAAGAAAATAAACTCTAATCTGCCTTAGTCATTCGATTACAATTTTGACTATATTAGCAGTCTAATATTACAGACAAGATCACAGGTACAACAGGTAAAGCATGCTAGTGGGTCCTAGGCTACCCGAACATGGCATAATAGTAGCTACGCACGGACTCCCGTCACCTAGTGTGTGCGTAGCCCCCGCAGATAGTAACACATACTTAATTAGTTCACCTAGGGGGATAATTCCCCCTCCCAAAGTTATAAAGGAGACTTACCTCGCTCCGAAATTCCATAACCGGCTTCCAAGCCCTTCCGACGACTCCAACAGATGCACAACGCCCCAAAACTATCCAACTAACGGCAAACCAATGAAAATATACTCCAATATGTGCAACAAATTCCAAATTATATAATTTCCCAATCCCGCTTAGTGAAATGACCAAATTGCCCTCAGGCCCGCGTGCCCGGAATCCGAAATTTCTCGAAGATATACTCTACCAATAGCTTTACTAGCTCAAATATACAATTTACTCTAAATTCCATGATCCAAGTCGTGGCTAAACTTCTAAATTTCCATTTCTAGGTTTTCATCAATATTTTCCAAAATTTTCCACAATTTTCATCTATAATTCCATGAAATAACCTTGTATTTAACTTAGAAACATGAAAGAATTACTTACCTTGACATTGATGATGAATTTCCTCTCTTGAATCCCTCCTAAGATCTCCTAAGCCATCAGAAAAATGAGAGAAATGGCCAACAATCTCGGTTTTAAAACATTCTGCCCAGCCTCATTTCCGGACCTGCGATCCTTCCTACGCACATGCGCTCCTGCATGTGTGACCAATATCCCGCACCTGAAGCTTCCTCAGTTCCATCCCAAAATCTCATCTGCGCCCCATGGTCCGCACCTGCGGCCAAAGCCTCGCAGGTGAGCAACTTCAGCTTTTCTCAACTTCAAATATAGATCTGTTAACCACCCAGAATCCACCCGAGGACCCCGGGACACTGTCCAACTATACCAACCTGTCCCAAAACATAATGAGGACTTTCTCGAGGCCTCAAATCACATCAAACAACATTGAAACCACGAATTACACCCAAATCCCAACTTTATGAACTTAGAAATTTCCAACTTCTACATCCAATGTCGAAACCTATCAAATCACATCCGATTGACCTCAAATTTTGCACAATAGTCATATTCGACATTACGAACCTGCTCCAACTTCCGGAATCGCATTCCGACCTCGATATAAAAACTCCACTTCTGGTCGGATTTCTTAAAAACCTTCAAATTTCTATCTTTAACCAAATGACTTCAAAATGACCTACGGACATCCAAATTCACTTCCGATCGCGCTCCCAACTCCAGTATCACCATACGAAGCTATTCCCAGACTCGGAATCCCAAACAAAAATCAACATCACTGAAATGCGCTTCAAGCCAAACTTAGGAAATTCCTTCAAAATACTGACTTCCACATTATACGCCGAAACTCTCCCGGGTTATCCAAAACCTGATATGAACATACGCCTAAGTCCGAAATCATCATACGAACATGCTGGAACCTTCAAATCCTGATTCAAAGGTCGTTTACTCAAAATTCCAAACTTAGTTGATTCTTCCAACTTAAGGCTTCTGAAATGAAAATTTTCTTTCCAAATCAACTCTAAACTTTCCGAAATTCAATTCCGACCACACCTACAAGTCATAATATCTTAAATGGATATTCTCACGGCCTCAAACCACTGAACAATGCGCTAGAGCTCAAAACAACCGGTCGGGTCATTACAGGAATTGTCCCCCTAGGTGAACTAATTAAGTATGTGCTACTATCTGTGGGGGCTATGTATGCACGAGGTGAAGGGAGTCCGTGCGTAGCTACTATTATGCTATGTTCGGGTAGTCTAGGACGCACTAGCATGCCTTACCTGTTGTACCTGTGATCCTGCCTGTAATATTAGACCACTAATATAATCAAAATCGTAATTGAATATCTAAAGAAGACTAGAGTTCATTTTCTTAATAATCTAGAAAGAGAATTGATTTCCTCCATGGATAATTGTATTCCGGATAAGGTTATATTATTGAATATTATTAAACTTGGCAAATGAATTTCGAGAAAAGATTTAAATACTATTTTTGTGACTTTTAAAAGAGAAATTTGTCATTTTCTTGAGTATTTGTTTTCCCGATGTAGTCGGGGTGGACTGTTGATTGTGCATGACTGCATGTGACCGCTTCGCAATTTACATTCCGCGAGCGGAGTGTTATTTCCCCCACTCTCACGGGAGCGGGCCGTACGCCACCGCAGATTGAAAAATGCACTTATGGTACAGGCTGTTCGACCCTCGACAGTGCATAGATATGAATATTTTATGGAAAAGGTGCACTTATTGTTCGGGCCGTTCGACCCTCGGCAGTGCACATACATGATTATTTTTATGGCTCAGGCCGATTGTCCTTATCCCGTATGCACATGCTAAATTGTTAAATATTTTTCCTGGATTTTGAAGTGATAAGATATTTGGAGCAAAATAAAGAAGTAACTGCTTATTTAAGATGCTTGGGAAAAATAAAGAAGTAACTGTTTATTTAAGATATTTGGGGGGAAACAAAGAAGAAATTGTTTATTTAAGATATTTGGGGGGAAAATGAGGAAGTAGTAACTGTTTATTTACTTCCAGTATTTACTTGGATTTCAGTGCCTTATATATTTATTTCTTTATTACCTTTACATGCCTACCGTGTTCATCATATTCTGTTAAATTAATTTGTTGGACCTTAGTGAGTGTCTAATTGACCTCTCGTCACTACCTCTCTGAGGTTAGGCGGGTGACTTACTAAGTACACGTTGTTTTTGTACTCATGCTACATTTGTTGTGCATTTTTATTGCACAGGTACTTTCATAGCGATGTGGAGGATTTGGAGACTTAGGCGAGCTGCATCATCCGGAGGCGATCCACAGCTGACAGAGTCTCCCTCATATTGTATTTATTTTCATTTTAAATTCCTTGTCCAATTTTTATTTCGGACAAGCTTTGTGATGATTGTATAAATACTTAGAAATTGCTCATGTACTTGTGACACCGGGTTCTAGGATGTGTTTGGGATATATATATATTCTAAAATGGAACATTTAAACCATCGTATTTACCTAACGGATTTTGTTTAGTTATTACGTAACAAGTTAAAGATAATAATTTCAAAAATGCTAAAACAGGAAATTTAACTTAACTATTTAAATGATTGGCTTGCCTGATAATGGTGTCCAGCGCCATCACGGCCTTAGGGATTTTGGGTCGTGACATAGGACCTCTATTTAAGGTGGTTCTAGAGGTTGCTTAAACTGAGAAAAATCTAGGAGACAGACAAAATTCAAATAGGACTGTCACAGATGAGCAACTAAAGGCTCATGTTAACCTCCACAAAGAGTCATCAAACGCACGCAGTTCAATCAACAAATTTCATTAATTTTAGAACCCTATAGGTAGGATATCTAGATAAGCAGAAACATAATGTAAAGAAGCAGTTTATTAAAACGAGCATTGGCACCTACTGGCTTGCCTACTGATTCTGATTAATTTCTGAATGTAGGAAAATTTCAAGCAACAAGAGATCACAGTTTTAGGCCCAGAATTCTTAATAAACCTACAGGTTTGCCTAAGTGATAACCAGAACAGAATCCTATAGGCATGGTATCTACAATTGTTAACTATAGACCTATATCATAGTTTATACACGAGTTACCGATTTTAACAGACATGTTTTATCCCTTTTAGATCCTATAGGCATGCTTTCTAATTTGCAGAATTAGTTA
Source organism: Nicotiana rustica (assembly GCA_005239535.1). Lineage (NCBI taxonomy): Eukaryota > Viridiplantae > Streptophyta > Magnoliopsida > Solanales > Solanaceae > Nicotiana > Nicotiana rustica. Next base: position 18,308 of record ML480227.1, read on the forward strand.
ACTCCTATAGGCATGATTTCTAAGTGTTAGAACTGATTAAAAGCATGATTTCTAAACTTACAACTGATTTACCTATAGGCATGATTTCTAAGTGTGAAACTGATTACAAGCATGATTTCTAAACTTACAAATGATTTACCCTATATGCATGATATCTATTAGTTTAAATCTTATAGACATGATTTCTAGGTTTTGAAACTGATTCCTTTTATTCTTGTAGGCATGATATCTATTAATCACATTGGGCCAAATTTTTTAAGCAAATTGGTAGGAAAATTTATTAGCTCAAACAAATAGAATCCTATATACATGGTCACTAATGCACGTTGGATTGGAAATATGTGTAGATCTTATGAACATGGATTTCTAATGCAGAATTAACAGAAGACCTATTGGTAGTGTCTATAGTATGCCAAAAATGTGAAAATGCAGAGTCACAAACAGTCAGAAAAATCCTATAGGCAGGATCTCTAAACGAGTAATAGCATTCACATAATAAATCAACACAATAAACCTATAGACAGGATTTCTACTGTTTTGAACAAAGATATATAAAACCCCCCAACCTTTACTAATAATCCCAAATCTGTTATGACAGAGATTATTACATTATTACAGCCCAATATGAATGAATTACATAATACTATTCATTACACTATAGGGAGCCTTAGCAGGCCCAATATTAACCTGGAAACCAGGCCTTCAAGCAAAGCAAGTCCNAGGGAGCCTTAGCAGGCCCAATATTAACCTGGAAACCAGGCCTTCAAGCAAATCAAGTCTGAAGTATATAGGCGACCCATCCATGATACACAAAATTGGGTTTCTGGTGTGTCAAAGTTCCCAAGGGCCTCAGGGACCCCGGGCAATGCTCACTCCGGAATCTTTCTTAGAGAAACAATTTGTAAAGATTGGAAGACCAACCCCAATGTGTCAGAATTCGGAGGAGTCTCAAGGACCCTAGGCAGTGCTCACATTGGGGGTGGTAGGAACCTAGATAACTAAAAGTAGAAGTTTGAAAACCATTATATAGAGGGTAAGGGGGACAGTTTTAGAAAACAATTTAACTTTCAGAAGCAAACAGATTCAGATTACAGGGTTGCAAATAGAACTGCACTAAGAAACAAACAGAATCCATGTTTAGCACTTGGCTCCAGTAGATTTGTTTAGACTAGATACTCATACTAGTGTTTAAAGCAGTCAAAAAAACCAAGAACACTTGAATTAAACGGACATAATTAGCCACATATTGATTACATGCTTGTAGTATCTAACAAAGTTCAGAATAGGGAACATACAACTGAATCAAGCAAGGTTTCACATTACTGAAGATGACTTAGTTTATTAATTATCACTAGGTGGGTTCACACAGTCATATATCCTAACATAAGCATGTTGAGATTGGAAATAAACTAATCACATAAATAGGAATAGGATAACAGAACCTGAAGCGTGCCAGTTGAGAAAGAAGTAAACAAGAATCATAGATCACAAAGAAGCATGCTGGGGTTGAAATGGACTAATCATATAAGCACATGGAACAACACATGATAACAATAACTAAGACATAGCAGTTGAGAAAGGAATAGACATGAATCATATATCAAAAAGAAGCATGTTGAGGTTTGAAATAAACTAATCACATAAACATGTAGAATAGAACAACATAACATGAGTTAAGACATACTAGTTAGGAAAAAGGTAAACAGGAATGCAATAGCAATTTGAATCCAGAGAATCTAGCCTTGGCTTTCAGCCGGCCAAACAGTGCAGAAATAAGAACAATAGAAAGAGAGCTTAAGTTTCTTTTTGAGAACAGAGTGTTGAAAGTTAGAAAGTTGTTCAGTGAAGAAGTTGTAAAGCGTGTCAATGTTTTAATTCAGGACAAGGGAAGGGTTTTTATAGCATACAAATAGAGTAAAACAAAAAAGGTATGAAAATCAATTACACACAAATAAGGTATGAAAATCAATTAATCAATCAATTAAGATCAGCATGAATCAATTAAGAGGGTAGAATCAAATAAGTACCACTTAATTTAAGGAAAATCTCACACGGAATCAATCAGTATCTAAGAATGAGGTTAAATAAGGTAATAACCAATTCCAAAATCAATAGGAGTCAGAACACAAAATCAGCCGGTAATACGGGTACATAAATAAGGTAAGAACAAGTAAGAACTTAATAAGAAAATACGGGTACTAAACTCAAACCCTAATTTAGGTAAGTAAATTAATTAACACTTTAATTGACAGATTTAAAGGTAAACGGGTAAGAGACAGTAGAATAAAATAGTTGAATAATTGAAACCCTAAGACATATCAAAGACATAGAGATGAAACTTAAGTAAAAATCAGTCGACAAAGTAAAGAAGAAAACCAGAGTTAAAAACATTTTTCGTAGAAATCCATTAGAACCAAAATCCTAGCTTTTAGGGTAAATGAAATCAGTCGATAATTTTCACGACCCAATTTACCCTCCGAAAGGTATCGTGACGACACCTAGTCTCTATGACTAGGTAAGCCTAAAATTTGCGGAAATGACAGAATCAATAAAAATAAAGACAGAAAAGATCTCAAGTAGATATAGCGTAGCTGCTCAACATATACATTTTTTACTTCCCAAAATCCGGAATGTCACCATAGTCACAAGCTCTGCACTAAATGTAGCTCTATACAATGAAACCGTGGAGAAGATATACAAGTCTTCTATGCCTATACTAGAGTAGAAGGGGACTCGTGGGATTCTGCGGACGCGGCATAATTACCTCGCAGTCTCCTGGCTGCTGCTAGACGACTCCTAGCCACGATACAGGGTGCTGGTACCTGGATCTACTCATGGGGAAAACATGCGCAGGAAAGGGCGTGAGTACTCCACATTCGGTACTCCGTAAGTGCCAAGCCTAAACCCAGTCAAGTAGTGACGAGGTCAGGTTGAGGCCCTACTGAGTTTGTAAAACAAGTCAATATACAATTTTTAGAACAGTGAAAATAGACAAGCAATGATAAACAGGATTAATGAAAATGGAAAGATTTAATAACATAAGGAGAGCCCTTGGCTCAGCACAACATATATCTCAACAGTAAATGTGCAATGCAGTACACGGGGAAAGCTCCCAGATCTTAGTTCGTAGTCTCAATTTAAATACGCTATGCAGTATAGGGGGAAAGCTCTCGGATCTCTGTCCGTAGTCCCAATTTAAATATGCATCTCAGTACAAGGGGAAAGCTCCCGGATCTCGGTCTATAGTCCCAATTTAAAAATGAATGCAGTACACAGGGAAAGCTCCCGGATCTCGGTCCGTAGTCCCAATTTAAATATGCAAAGCAGAAGTATGTCAATTATGGCTTAAGTAAACAATCCAGGAAAAACAACAGGTAAGGATAGAGTAAAACTACCTAAGCATGATGTGACTAGTAGAAAATAGAGGAATTCAAGTCAGAACAGGTAGGCATGCTTACTCTTAGGCTATCTACTCAATTAAGATAGGAACCAGTAATATATGAATGAAAATGAGCGATTTCATGGGAGTAAAATAGGATTTTAGCAATAATGACCCGTATACGCACTTTTCACCTCGCGTACACGGCGTCCACATAACAAAAATCAGTACAAAATGCCTAAGGGAAAGTCCCCAACACAGAATTAGGCAAGCCACTTACCTGGACTGCGCTAATCAACTCAATACCAAGCTCTTGCCACGAGTATCTGACTCCGGGTGGCCCAAATCTATTCAAATCGATTGCATGGTGTAAATATCACTTCAAGGGAACAAAATAGCTAATTGTTTATAAGCTAATACGCGAATTTAGGAAATTCGCTCAAAAAGTCCCCGGGCCCACATATCGGAATTGGGTAAAATTTATATTTTTCGGACACCCATTCACTCACGAGTCTAACCATATAAGAATCTCTAAAATCGGAGGT
>ML480227.1:35621-48752 GCA_005239535.1 Nicotiana rustica
TAGGTATTTCGAAGGCTCGAGCGAGTCCGTATTATGATTTGGGACTTGCTGGCATATTTGGACGGGGGCTCAGGTGGGCCCAGGTGCCTCTCGGGCACCAAACGAGGCAAAAAACCAGCTGAAGCAATTGTCGTTGCACCTGATCTAGTGTGACCGCAGGTGCAGTTGCCTAGTCACAGGTGTGAGACCGCTCCTGCGGTCCCAGCCTCGCAGGTGCGACCCCTAGGTGGGTTTCCCAGTTCTCACAGGTGCGGACTCCTGCCCATAGGTGCGAGCCCAGGCTCTTGTCCTATTTTTCCGCATGTGCGGTCGTCGAGTCGCAGGTGCGTAAACCCCTGTAGGAAATAAGGTCTTTAAATGCGGGATTATCCAATTTTCACTCCACTTTCTTCCACCATACATGATTTTGAGAGCTTGGAAAAGAGTTCCACGACCTAGCAACTAAAATGTAAGTGAATTCTACCCTAAAGTTAGTTAATGCATGAATTCCTAGTTGAATTTAACTACCTAATTAGTGGAAAAATAAGGAATTGGGTAATAACCTAGGGCTTTCGAGAATTTAGAGAATTTCCCGTGAATTGGCTATGAAATCATACAAAAAATCATATATTAATGATCCTTAGGTTATGGGTGAGTGTTTCCTTCGAGAATTTTTGGAATCCGAGCATGAGGGCCCGGGGTTGGATTTTGGGATTTCCTCAAGAATGATGAATTTGACTAAGTAGTAGGAGAATTCCATGCTTTGAGTATAATTTGACATATTTACATAACGTTTGATTAGTTTCGAGCCCTTGGGTGACGAGTTCGGAGTTTCGGGCGCATTCTTGACCCGGGGAGTAGGTTCGACACGAGGTGAGTCTCCTTTCTAACCTTGTAAGAGGGAACTGTCCCCCTAGGTGATTTAAATGGTTATTTGCTAATGTTTGTGGGGGCTAAGTACGCACAAAGTGACGAGAGTTCGTACTAGCGACTATTATTGTTATGTCCGGGTAGTTAGGCCTACACCATGCCTTATGTTTTTCCTTGAAATGAACTATATGCTTAACGAATTAATGTTACATGCGAAGTTTCCCTGAGATCGTGGAATTTGAGTAATTTTAAGGAATTGTTCACGAAAAGTAATTTATAAAGAATAAATATGTGGATTGTGTGTGCATGTGACCGCTTCGCAATTTACATTCCGAGAGCGAACTGTTATTTACCCCACTCTCATGGGAGCGGGCCGTACGCCACGACGAGATTGAAAGATATGTTATGGTTCGGGCTGTTCGACCCTCGGCAGTGCACATATATGATCATTATGATGGCTCAGGCTGGTTGTCCTTATCCTGTACGCGCATGCTAAATTGTGAATGATTCTTTTATGGATATTGAGTGGTCAGATATTTTAAAGGAAAAAAAAAAGAAGAACAATTAAGTAGTAATTGTATATTTACTTCTAGTATTTATTTGAATTACTGTTATTTTTAATGTTTACGGTTTTTATCATGCTCATATGTTTGTTATTGATATTATGTTTAATCATTTTGTTGGACCTCAGTGAGTGTCAATTCGACCTCTCGTCACTACTTCTTTGAGGTTAGGCGGGATACTCACTGGGTACATATTTATTTATGTACTCATGCTACGCTTCTGTGCTTAATTGTGCAGGTTCTGAGGCTGGTGCATCTGGTTATCACCGGAGCTCGATTTTGATCATAGTTGGACCTAACTTCACGGTTAGTTGCTCCTCTTGACGATCCTCGGCAGCACCATGGAGTTTCTTTTACTTATTTCCCATCTATTTCTTTCAGACAGTGGGACTGTATATTATATCTTTTATATATTCTGTTAGTATTCCCGTAGGACTTGTGACACTAGTTCCTGGCACACACGTGGTAGTTATTATGGATTTCAGGTCTGTATATATTGGCTCACGCCTCCTTATGACCGCTTTTGATTAAGACTGGGTAATTATCCTTGTCGATTTATGTTATAAGCTTTAAAAACTTGGTATATGTTGAAATTTTATTCAAACAAGAAAAAACCCTTAGTAAAATGAGTGTTGTCTTGCCCGACCCCACTATTGGGTGCCCTCACGACCTGAGTTAGGATTTTGGGTCATGACATCATCGTCCCTAAGGTGAGTGCGAATTGGATTAAGGTATAAGATGGGTCGTGTTATATGATCTTATGAAAGGTTTAATTGAATCTCACTGCGGTATTGTGGCGGTGTTATCGTATGGGCATTGTGAGTTGTTGTTCATCTTGATCTATGTATTGAGCAAGGTGGGGGAAGTCTGATGTTAATAAGTTGAGTGCGCGGCTAAGTGTCGTATCAGTTTCGGTTGAAGGTATACGGGTGAATCAATTATGTCCTGCAGAAGTGGAGTTTGAGAATGACGCGAGTAATGGAAATTTGGAAAAGTTAGATGGTCAGCCATAGTGGAATTGGTGTAGTGGCGGCAGTAGTCAGTCCGTTCAGCACAATTAGTTATGCATGTGAGTTATGACGGTGCGTGTGAGTGCTTGATGGCCGCCGTAATTGATTTTATTTGGAAGCATTCAAGTATTATGGTTTGTCATGTGTAGGCGGATCCCGAAAGGATTATGGTGGTATAGACTATTACTTAAGGATTTGCATATTTTGTAAGTATGAGAATTCACTCCTGTATTGTTATGGTTCTCTTGAATTGAGTTAAGTAAAAGGTTTCTATGTGATAAAGTGTTTACCATATTGGTGGTTCAGGAGTTATGACGAGATTCCTGTGCGATTGCATATTGGCATGTTAGGTGCAGTGAACGGTATGAAATTTGGAAGCGAGGATCAAGGTAGCAGTTCGGTGTTGGCAAGGATGTCACGAGATCGGATGAGCAAGGAAAGGGATTTGGATGTTTAGAGTAAGCTGGTATTGTGTTCAGCATCACCTAAGATCAGTGGTTGTGTACGAGGCGTTGCGTTCTGGTTGCAGATTCTTGGTAGGCTTTACAGCAGTTATGCGGCCAGTGGTATGGAGGTGCAGACTTTTTATCTAGTGCATGAGGTCGTGGAAGTGTATTCCACGCGAAGATCTTAGGAGTTTGACATGACGTCACTTGATTGATTGAAGATTCATACCAAGTATAAAGAAGTATAATATTGTTTATTTGAGAGTTTATGCCTGGAGGGCGCTCGGTTCATTTGCTTGCGGATGTAGGGGTTTTGCTCCGGTTGTGATGCTTGTTCTTGCGTTTTATGAGGAAATGTGGGTTATTATGGACCCATGTAAGGCTATTAGCCTAGCTCGATGCGAGTGAAATCGTCTTGAAGGTTGTGAATGGATTTAAATATAATTATGGGCTCCATAAGAGTCAGGTGTGTTCATTTCAGTATAGCGCTTCTCATGGAGAGGTATTAGAACATTAGATATTGTTCCATCCTCGTCCATTTCATGTAATATTATGATTTTGCCGTGTGAGTTGTGAAACGGCTTGATAGTTTCTTATGTGTTGAGATTCCGCGTAGTGATGATGTTATGTGAGCAGGATAGCTCTTGAGATTCAGAGTATATATATCGCACCTCATCTGTGCTTGAGTTTTGTAGCGTATGGCTCTATCAGTCTCCCCGGGATGGTATTATGCACTTAGCGTGCTTGTGACCGATATTCGATATTTTATGGTAATGAGCAATTTAGCTCGGTGTGTATCTCCTTACATGAATTTTATGGGCGGATCAGGTCGCACGCCGCCACAATTATATTATTTGGATCGGGTTGCACGCCGCAACCGTGTGATGTTGAGTACAATCCCCTATATTTACTTTTCTTGTGTTTTACTTTCTATTTTCTGAGGAAAGTTCATATTAGTTGCGGGAGTCGAGTAGTCCCTTCCTGAGTCATTTCCTTATGTATCGTGTTTGAGTTGTGGCCTATTGGCGCATTGTGGCATCATGTGATAATGTTGGTCATGTCTGGGGTGACTTGTTATCTGAGTAGTTTATACTGGGTGAGACGAGATTTATCGGATCAGGGATCAGTGCGATAAGATTGTGTGAATTATATTAAAGAAAAAATACCATTAGTTGGTTCGTAATGAGGTGATGATTCTAGGAAAGAGAAGAGGTTCAATGATTTGTTGACTCTGTAGTTGGTTGTAAACTTCTACACATCTCCTCCGTTACGGCGGTATCGTAAGAATTATAGCAGGACCTATATATATGTCATGAGATGCATTGGGAGCATCAGATTCGTGGAATTTTGGCTATTAAGGATCATGGAATGTCATTATGATTAAATGATGAATTATGCGGTGTATGGTGCTAATTCATCAAAGGCATGCAATTATGTTTTGGTACCTCGTGTAGTGATTGATTCGGTGTTCATATACTGGAAACAGGCCTGGCAGAGAATTTCAGAAGTTGGAACTGGGTTCTGAGCTTATTGAATGGATAAAAGAAGATATCTTCAGATTCGATCGAGCTAATGCGCTCGGCTGAGTGATGGCAGCATAGGTAGGTGCATGTAGGGTTAAACGGTGATTTCAGATAACTCCAGAGCAGTTCTTAGCGCGTTCGAGGACGAACGCATGTTTAAGTGGGAGAGAATGCAACGACCCGACCGATCGTTTTGAGCTCTAGTGTGTCGTTTGGCGGTTTAAGGCCATGAGCAGCTTCATTTTAGGTATTATGACTTGTAGTCATGGTCGGAACTGAATTTCAGGAAGTTCGGAGTCGAATTGGAAAGAAAGTTCTCATTTCCGAAGCCTTAAGTTGGAACAATTGACTAAGATTGGATTTTTGAGTAAACAACCTCAGAATCAGGATTTGAAGGTTCCAGCAGGTTCGTATGATAATTTCGGACTTAGGCGTATGTTCAGAACGGGTTTTGGATGACCCGGGAGCGTTTCGGCGCATATTGTGGAAGTTATTATTTTAGAAAAAAATTCATAAGTTTGGGTTGAAGTGCATTTCAGTGTTATTGATGTCCGCTTGGGATTGCGAGTCTTGGAATAGCTCTGTATGGTGATTCTGGTGTTAGGAGCGCGATCGGAAGTGAATTCAGAGGTCCCTAGGTCATTTTGAAGTCATTTGGCTAAAGTTAGAAATTTGAAGGTTTTTAAGAAGTCTGACCGGAAGTGGAAATTTTTATATCAGGGTCGGATTCTGATTCCGAAAGTTAGAGCAGGTATGTAATGTTGAATGTGACTTGCGTGCAAAATTTGGGGTCAATCGGACGTGATTTGATAGGTTTCGGCATCGAATGTAGGAGTTAGAAATTTCAAAGTTCATAAGGATTGAATTGAGTTGTGATCCATTGTTTCGATGTTATTTGATGTGATTTGAGGCCTCGAGTAGGTCCGCATTATGTTTGGAACTGGTTGGTGTGATTGGACGGGGTCCTGGGGGCCCTGGGTGGATTTCGGATGGTTATCGGATCAAATTTGGAAGTTGGGAAAGGCTAAGGCTCCTGGTGTCTGGTGTGACCGCACCTGCACAACAAGGGCGGCAGATGCGGAGCCGCAGGTGCGGATTTGGCGTCGCAGATGCGGATTTGGATGGCTTGGCTGGGGGGCGCAGGTGCGAGGTTATTTCCACAGATGTGGAAGAGGGAGCGCAGGTGCGGAGCCCGGCTCGGGAGGAGGAGGCCGCAGGTGCGGGCGCACAGGTGCGAGGCTGGAGGCCGCAGGTGCGGAGTTCGGGTCTGGGCAGTGTGTATTTTAAGACGGGATTTGGCCATTTTCCTCCCATTTTTTCATTTGGCTTGGACAATTTTGGAGAGTTTCAAGGGGAGATTTTCATCAAGCAACTCTAGGTAAGTGGTTTCTTCCCATTTATTAATTAAATACATGATAATATGCGGATTTGGACATGAGAATTTGTAGAAATTATGGGATTTGGGAGTAAACCTAGAATTTGTATTTTCGGATTGTTACCACGAATTTGAGCATAAAATTGAGAGAGAATTGTATATTTGGGTTCGTAAAGTTATGCGTAATCTTTATCTTCAAAAAATTTCTAAATCCAGACATGTGGGCCCGAGGGAAATTTTGCCAACTTTTCGAGCGGCGTTGCAAATTTATATAAATTGAATTGTTATAAGTATTAGAGTATATTTTCATTGGTTTGCCCATTATTTGGTTAGTTTTGGGTGTGGTGCATCAATGTGAGTCGTCGGAAGGGATTGGAGGCCGGTTATGAATCTTCGGAGCGAGGTAAGTCTCCTTTCTAACCTTGTAAAAGGGAATTGTCCCCATAGGTGAAATAATTAAATACGTGATGCTATTTGTGGGGGCTACATACGCACGAGGTAACAGGAGTCCGTGCGTAGCTACTATTATGCTTATGTCCGGGTAGTCTAGTTCCCAAAAGCATGTTTTATTTGCCATACTTGTAACTTTATTGATGAATTTGGAAACGATTGAACCTTATCGAACTTGGTAAATGAATTTCTGAAAAAGATTTAAACACTATCTTCGCGTCCATTAAAATAGAATTTTATCACCTCCTTGGGTGATTGTTTTCCTGATAAAATGTGAATTTATTGTGTGAATGTGTGTATCTATGAGTACCTGAGTCGCATGTATGATTTCTGAGCATGGTAACTCTATTATTTATATATGACAACGTCACATGATCGATTCGCGAGTGGGGTAATAGATGTATCTATGGTTCGAGCCGATCGACCCTTCGGCATGGCACAATTTACATTTATCGTTGGTTCGAGCCGTTCGACCCTAGGCATTGCTTGCTCATGATAATTGTTGCGTACTTTCTGTGAAATCTAATTGTTTACTGGCCTGGAATTATAAATTGCCAACTGAAATGACGAAGATTCCAAAGTTGTAAAATGTGAAAAGAATTTGTTATTTCCTAGCACTACTTATTAATTACCTATGATATCCATGCTTAGTGTCACCCTTGATTTTATTAGATTGACCTCTAGAAAGTATCAAATTCGACCTCTCGTCACTATCTCTTCGAGGTTAGGCGGGTTACTTACTGAGTACACGTTGTTTCCGTACTCATACTACAGTTGTTGTGCATTTTTATTGCACATGTACATGTATATCTAGTGGCCCCGCTTGACATCGTGGCATGGTTGATATGGGGATTTGGGCGAGCTGCACCTCTCGAGATGACCCGCAGCCGGCAGAGTCTCCCTCAGATGTATTGTATTGTACTTTATTTCTTTGCCCAGTTTGTATTTCGGACAATATTGTAACACATGTATACTTTCTAAAAGTTTTGCTCATGCACTTGTGACACTGGGTTCTGGGATGACTTTGGGATGTATTTGTCGATTGAATTATTTTAAACATCGTCGTTTACTCGGTAACTTTATTTGATTATTATATAATGAAATGAAAAGTAAAATTTTTCAAAAATAATAAAATAGGAACTTAATTAACTAAGGAGGGTTGGCTTGCCTGACTGTGGTGTCCGGCTCCATCACGACCTTAATGGATTTCGGGTCGTGACACTAACATAGTTCTGGATGTTCTCGGTTAGCCTTTTGTAATGCGGTAATGATGTTTAAATTTCGACTTGACAAGGCTAGGAAACAAGCCTCAAGAATGCACGATAGAACATCAACAACTATATTATGCTTTCTTGGCTTATAGAGAATCTTGAAATCATACCCCACCAATTTGCTAAGCCATTGTTGCTGCTCTGGATTCTGTATCACCTGATTAGTCAAATTTTTCAAGGCTTGTTGGTTAGTGTAGATGATGAAACATTTACCCAGCAGGTACTTCTTGCATTTGCTGACCGCTTGGCTTATTGTGAACATTTCTAGACGATAGGTTAAAGAATTTCGCATGCGCGAACAAAGTTTATGGTTGTAGTAGGATATTGGGTGGCTTCCTTGAGATAGCACAACCCCAATTCCTGACCTAGAAGCATTTGTTTCAATATAGAATTACAATGAGAAGTCGGGCAGAGAAATAACTAGAGCAGAGCCCAATGCCTTCTTGAGAAATTTAAATGCCGCTTGGGATTGATCAGTCTACTTGAACGGTTCCTTTCGCAACAAATCCATTATCGGGATAGCGATAGAAGCATATTGGCGTAAAAATTGTGCGGGGAACCCTATTTGATCGCCCTCATTTAACCTATACCCACTTTTTTTAAAACTTTTAACTTGTACCCACTTTTTAAATAACTTCAGCTCCCTTTCCCTCGCTGAGCTGAAGTTCACCAGTTAAGCTGAAGTTCGCCAGTTATAAAGACAACTTCAGCATACGGGGCTGAAGTTCCCCAGTTACAAAGACAAAAATTCAGCTCTAGAGCTGAAGTTTCCCAGTTACAAAGACAAAACTTTAGCTCTAGAGCTGCAGTTCCCAAGTTATAAAGACAACAACTTCAGCATACGGGGCTGAAGTTCTCTAGTTACAAAGACAAAACTTCAGCTCTAGAGAACTTCAGCTCTAGAGCTGAAGTTTTGTCTTTGTAAACTGGGAACTTCAGCCCCGTATGCTTAAGTTTTTGTCTTTATCATTGGGGAACTTCAGCCCCGTATGCTGAAGTTCCCCAGTTATAAAGACAAAACTTCAGCTCTAGAGCTGAAGTTCTCTAGAGCTGAAGTTTTGTCTTTGTAAACTGGGAACTTCAGCCCCGTATGCTTAAGTTTTTGTCTTTATCATTGGGGAACTTCAGCCCCGTATGCTGAAGTTCCCCAGTTATAAAGACAAAACTTCAGCTCTAGAGCTGAAGTTCCCTAACGTAACTGGGGTATGCTGAAGTTTTTGTCTTTATAACTGGGGAACTTCAGCCCCGTATGTTGAAGTTGTTGTCTTTATAACTTGGGAACTTCAGCTCTAGTTCGCAAGCTACTTCAGGCCCGTCTACTACAATGCTGAAGTTTTGCGTGATTGCCTTTGCTACTTCAGCCCCGCATGCTGAAGTTATGCGCAAAAGCGGGTACGGGTACGGGTGTAATTTTTTTTACAAAGCGGGTATAAGTTAAAAAGTGGCACAAAAAGTAGGTACGGATGCAAAAGCCCCCATATTGGCGGATAAACGTGTGATAATATCCATCAAGGCCCAAAACACTATGAACCTCCTTTACATTTTGCCGAACTGGCCATTGTAAAATAGCTTGAATTTTTGTTGGATCGACTGATAACCCCTTCTCCGAAACTTCATGGACAAAGTAATCGATCTTCTTTTGCCCAAATAAACACTTAGCCTCCTTTGCTACATATTTCTGGTCCTTGAGAAATTGAAGAATAGTGGCTAGGTGCTCCTAATGTAACTACCAGTATCCACTGTAGACCAAGGTATCATCGAAGAATACTAAAATAAACCGACGGAGATGAGGCCGAAATACAGAGTCCATGATAGCTTGAAAGGTCGAGGGTGCATTGGACAATCCGAAAGGCATTACTAAGAATTAGTAATGGCCTTCATGAGTTCTTAGTTTTCTCCATGTCCTTGGTCCTAATTCGAATTTGATGGTAAACATACAACAGGTCCAGCTTTGAAAAATAGCGAGCCCCATGAAGTTCGTCAAACAACTCATCGATTGTGGGCATTGGAAACCTGTCTTACACCATGATAGCATTGAGCGCGTGATAGTCCACACAAAAGCACCAAGTGACATCCTTTTTCTTGACCAGTAACACTGGAGAAGAGAAAGAACTAGTGTTGGGTCAAAATAGCCCTTCCTTCATCATGTCGGACACCAATTGTTCTATCACCTGCTTTTGGAAGTAGGGGTAGCGATAAGGTTTTACATTCGTAGGCCCTACTTGAGGCTGGAAATGAATGACATGATCCTATGCTCTAGACGGGGGCAGTCCATGTGGTTTGCAAAACACATCCTTAAATCTATTCAACATGGTTGTCAAATCAGATGGGTAGGAAGGTGTGGGCGGCTCGTGATCTTGAACCAACTCCAGGTGATAGTAACACGCGATGTCATCCACCTTAATCAACCAACCAATAGACTGGATTGCACTGGTTGAACATTGAGGGGTGGATCTCCTAACCAGCTATACCATGCCCCTTCCCACGAGAACTCAAATTGGCAAGTCTTATAGTTCGTAAGCACCGAACCTAAAGTCTCCAACCATGCAACTTCAAATACCACATCTTCTCCATAGAAGGATAGAAGGTAAAGATCTAGTACCAAAGAAGAGCCTTGAATCAACAAGGTTAGCTCAAACCACCCCCACTACTAAAAATTCGGGAAAAAACGACCACAAAAAGCAACCAAAGTTGGTCCCTAAAGTGAAAAGCGACTAAAATGCGTCCAAACAGGCTTGGTCGCTATTTTGTTGGTCCCTTTACCCTAGAGACCAAAGTTGGTCACTAATTTTGGTCTCTATGTTAAATTGACCAAATATTTCGGGTATCAAAAAAAAAGACCAACTTTGGTCGCTATATTATTTTAATAATATAAATTTAACGACCAAATTCGGTCTCTATTTTTAAATTACGTTATTTATTATTATACAAAATATAGCGACCAACTTTGGTCTGTAAATAAAATATAATATTTTAAAATCTGGAAAATAGCGACCATAGTTGGTCGCTTTTTTATTAATTTATTTAATTTATTTTAAACAGAAGCGGCCACAATTGGTCATTAATTTCCAGAAAAAATATTTTTTTTACTAATTTATTTAATTAGTTTTAAACCAAAGCGACCACAATTGGTCGCTAATTTCCAGAAAAAATATTTTTTTAATAACATAGCGACCAAAGTTTATCGCTATTCTGTAAATCTGGGTTAGTTAGCGACCACCTTTGGTCGCTATTCTGGAAATCTGGGTTTAATAGCGACCAACTTTGGTCGCTTTTCTGGCTTTTATTTTGGCAGAAACTACCTATTTTGGCAGCCACACCACCTGCCAGCATACCAAATCCTATTACAACAACAACAACAATACTACACAACAACAACAACAATACTAACACAACAACAATACGAACTAACAACACAACAGCAACAACATTAAAACCAATATTAAAACCAACAATGTATAAAGTTCAATAGAACTAACACATTTAACTAACAAAACTAAGTTAACACTTATTACAAGCCCATTCCAAAACGGACCAAAGTTCTATTGTCTAGTTCAAAGTATATAAAAGTACTCAATGATTGTTTCATTCTATATCATTATCATCACCGTCTGATGAATCTTCATTATCAAGACGGTAATGAGAAGGGTCATTTCGTGGTGGACGAGAAGAACGATCACGGGGAGGATGGGAGATGGGGAGGACGGAACCTCTGGCGATGGCTCGCGAGACCGGGGAATCAGAAAAGCTCCAGAAGCTAGGAGAGATTTAAGCTGAGCTTGCATACCTTCATACTGAGCTTGCATGCCTTGGTACTGAGCTTGCATACTAACGTACTGAGCATCTCTAAACCTTTCTCGTTCCTTGGATGCTTCTAGCTCGCTTGTGATCTTTGTCACAATATCCCGCATAGTGGAGAGGCTCTCCCCATCAAGTTTCTCGGCTAGCGAGGAACTTCTTATTCCTATTCCTTGCATTCCTCAATGATAGCGGTGGAACTTCTTATTAGGAAGCCTGTATACCTTCCCATATTTTGCACTGCCAGCCGCCTGCATCCATAGTCTTTCTGCATCCTCCTCCGAAATATGGATTGGCTCACCCGAATCATTAGGTGGCTGACTGCGTATGAATTCCTCCATGTCAACTCTGAAGCGATCCTATAAGAAATTTTTTATTTAATTAGTATTTGAAAGATTATATTAGAGTATATCAGAATACTAAATAAAAAGAGAAAACTTACATGTACAGTCGATGATCGGTCGTCGACCCACCTTTATGGATCAGTCTCTTTCTTTTTCTTGATAATATGAGTCTCCTTGAATAACTCATCTTGCTTCATTGAATGACCCAGCTTCTTTTCCTGAAAATTCATAAATTATAGTTAATAAACAGAATAGATATTCTTTCAAAAATTAAAATAAATGAATAAATTACGTACCAATCTTCTTTTTATAGTCCCTTGGTTGATCGCACCTCCAGTGTGCAAGGAGCCTCCCTTCTCGGATGCGCGAGCTTTCTTTCCTTTTTCGCTCTTCTTTAAGAACTCTGCGGTAAGCCACTGCCTTTGCAAATACCTCCAAAAATCATCAAGCAACCAGTTAGGCTTCTGGTTGTACAGTCTAGCGTTGGAGAAACTATGCGACAACCGCTTCCGAGCCTTAAGATTAAAATTACGCGCCACCTCCGCGTTATAGCGGTGTTCCCATACATACTTGCTCTATATTTCAAAATTTAAATATTGTATGAAAATCATAAAGCTTAAAGAAAATTTATACCTTAAATTCATTGAAAATTTTCTCCTTCAGCGAGAATGGGAATTCGCTCCAACTAGTATAAGGGGCATCATAAAGCTTTTTCGTGGCGTTGGTGATTATCCTCGTAGTAGTGTTACTCGGGATGAACCTTTATATTAGTACAAACTATACAAAACAATAAACGTAAAAAAATTAAGTTGCTCTTACCCATCACCCTCAGGGACTATGATGATCCTGCCATACTTATCCTTATGCACCTCCTCGTCATCATCAGCATCATCGTTGGAAACAGGTGCATTAGATGCATGTGTGTAAGGTGTAGGGGGGTTAGAGCTAGTATCTCGCAGGCGAAGGCCTGTAAAATATGGAGCCGATGAGGAAGATGGGTGTGATCCATGTGACTGTGACATCGCGGGATCGACCAAAAGATGTTGTGATACTGATGCTTCTGACCCCCGTGGTTGTGGCACCAGTGGTTGTGACCAACGTGGTTGTGACCCCCGTGGTTGTGACCTGGATGGATGTGAGCCATATGCTCGTGAGGCAACTGGATTGTATGTTGGACGTACAGTCCTAGGGCCCTGTGCTGAAAGATCTGGTGTCTGCACAAAGATGTAGCTGGGTTGGTGATGCTGTGGCGCCTCATAATATCCATCGGGGGGAGGATAAGACATAGGCGGCGCCTGTGAAGAGGGTGGAAAAGAGGGAGGAGTATCTTCTACTCTCCTCTTTCCCTTCTTAGCCTTTCCTTTACCCCGAGAACCCGTAGGGTCATCGTTACCTCGACCCTTGCCTGTCATCTGCATAAAAATTACATATTTAGATTGAAACATATAATAAAATAGCTATAAAATGAGAAGTAGTAAAGAAACCAACTTTTTAAAGCTCAT
>ML480229.1:0-11617 GCA_005239535.1 Nicotiana rustica
AGTTCAACCTTCTATAGCTCCACCACTCCTGACTTATCATCGTCGTCCGCATCCAGCACCAGGACCAGCTGATTCACGTCCTGCACCTGACCCTGCTAATACTACCACCTAGTCCAGTTCCACCAACTATAGCTCCAGTGCCACCACCCAATTCAGTTCAACCTTCTATAGCTCCACCACTCCTGACTTATCATCGTCGTCCGCATCCAGCACCAGGCCCAGCTGATTCACGTCCTGCACCTGACCCTGCTAATACTGCGGACTTGTCTCCTCTTTATCAGCCGATTGCACTACGAAAAGGTATACGATCTACACTTAATCCTAATCCTCATTATGTCGGTTTAAGTTACCATCGTCTGGCATCATCCCATTGTGCATTTGTGTCATCTTTGTCCTCTGTTTCCATCCCTAAGTCTACAGGTGAAGCACTGTCTCATCCCGGATGGCGACAGGCTATGATTGACGAGATGTTTGTTTTACATATGAGTGGTATTTGGGAACTTGTTCCTCTTCCTACGGGTAAATCGACTGTTGGTTGTCGTTGGGTGTATGCAATCAAAGTTGGTCCAGATGGCCAGGTTGATCGACTTAAGGCTCTCGTCTTGTTGCCAAAGGATATACTCAGATATTTGGACTCGATTACAGTGATACTTTCTCTCCCTTGGCTAAAATAGCATTAGTCCGCCTTTTTCTATCCATGGTTGTTATTCGTCATTGGCCTCTCTATCAGCTGGACGTTAAGAATGTTTTTCTTCACGGTGACCTTGAGGATGAGGTTTATGGAGCAACCACCTGGTTTAGTTGCTCGGGGGGAGTCTAGTGGCCTTGTATGTCGATTGCGTCGGTCCCTCTATGGTCTAAAGCAGTCTCCTCGAGCCTGGTTTGGTAAGTTCAGCACGGTTATTCAGAAATTTGGCATGACTCGTAGTGAAGCTGATCACTCTGTATTTTATCGACATTCTGCTTCAAATCTTTGTATTTATCTGGTCGTTTATGTTGACGATATTGTTATTACCGGCAATGATCAGGATGGTATTAGTAAGTTAAAGCAACATCTCTTTCAACACTTCAGACTAAGTATCTGGGAAGATTAAAATATTTTCTGGGTATTGAGGTCGCTCAGTCTAGCTCAGGTATTGTGATCTCACAACGGAAGTATGCCTCAGATATTCTTGAGGAGACAGGAATGACAAGTTATAGACTTGTTGACACTCTGATGGATCCGAATTCTAAACTTCTGCCAGGACAGGGGGAGCCTCTTAGCGATCCTGCAAGATATAGGCGGTTGGTTGGTAAATTGAATTACCTCACAGTACTAGACCTGACATTTCCTTTCTTTTGAGTGTTGTGAGACAGTTTATGGATTCTCCATGCGATAGTCAGTGGGATGCATTCTTCGGTATACAAAATCAGCTCCAGGCAAAAGCTTATTGTTTGAGGATCGAGGCCATGAGCAAATCGTTGGATACTCAGATGCTGATTGGGCAGGATCACCTTCTGATAGACGTTCTACGTCTGGATATTGTATCTTAGTAGGAGGAAATTTGGTGTCTTGGAAGAGCAAGACACAGAATGTGGTTGCTCAGCCTAGTGCAGAAGCAGAATATCGAGCGATGGCTATGGCGACATGTGAGCTAATTTGGAACAAACAGTTGCTCAAGGAGCTGAAATTTGGTGAGATTAGTCAGATGGGATTTGTGTGTGATAATCAAGTTGCTCTTCATATTGCGCCAAATCCAGTATTCCATGAGAGAACTAAACACATTGAGATTGACTGTCACTTTGTTAGAGAAAATATACTCTCGGGAGATATTGCTACAAAATTTGTGAAGTCGAATGATCAACTTGCTGATATTTTCACCAAGTCTCTCACTGGTCCTCGTATTAGTTATATATGTAACAAGCTTGGTACATATGATTTATATGCACCAGCTTGAGGGGGGAGTGTTAGTTTGATAGTTAGTAGTAAATAACCCTAATCCCATATGTATTAGGAGTAGGACATGTATTATATATATATAATTTATTGTATCATAATTAATATTAATAATAGATTTTTCTCCCGTGCATTCTCACAATGACGATGTCATCAACATAGACTACCAGGTAGATCCATTTATCAGGACCATCATGGCGATAAAAAATAGAGTGATATGCGACATTCCAATTGCCGGACCACTGAACTGAATCTCCCGAACCATGCTCTTGGAGATTATGTTCAAACCATCAAGTGATCGCTTTAGACGACACACTAGGTGTGACTTGATAAGTTAGCATTTTAGCTAAAAAAAATTAGTGTTTTGATAGAGTTTTAAGCCCCGTTTGTTGGAATTAATTGACTAATTATGCTTTAAATGATGAAGTTCCGGGGTATGAAGTGATTAAAGAGCCTATAGGAAAAGAAAAACATCAAAAATATGCACGAGGATGGTGATTGGAAGCTTAAAAGTGCTAAAAGAATGAAATAAAGAAAAGTGGAAGATGTGCGTAGCTACGCTCCCTTACTGCGTAGCTACGCTACTGAGGCATTGGAAGCTGAATATTTAGGAGTGTTCTGGAATTAATTACGCTGCTCTGTGTAGCTACACTCCCTACCTACGCCAACTGAAGACCTGAAGCATTACAAGAGAGAGTTGTTGGGCGTAGCTATGCACCACTTTTTGCGTAGCTACGCTAGCATCCGAAGGGAAATTTTGTCCACTTTTGGGACTTAGTACAAATAGTTATTATAAGTCATTCTAGGGTATCTTTTTGGCAAGAATACTTGTGTAGCAACTTTTGGGATTTCCTTTTGGAATTTTGGGTGACTTAACCATTGTTCTACACAATCTTTCTTTGCTCTTTAGCTATTACGCTTAGATTTTCATCTCTTTTTGTATTTTCCTTCCTTAATATGTCTAGCTAAGTTTATTAAGCTAGGATAGTGAACCCTAAGTGTGGTGATGTTTTTGGGTTATTAATTTTATGCTAAGTTTGATTAAGCTTTGTGTTATCTAATTACTCCATGCTTTATTTTTGTGGTTGCAAACACTAAATCCATGCCTATTTTGCTTGTTTTATCTTGGAAAAGTGGAATTTAGCTTAGGCACAAAGTAATTAGTAAAGAATTAAGTGGGTTAATCACTTGATTAATGAAATCTAGCTAGGAATAGTGTGATTTCTACTTGGATTAATCAATTGCTTATAATTGAGCCTTAGTTAACTTGGAATAGCAACTTGAGGTAAAAACCTCTAAGTGTTGGAAGACATTAAGTTGCTCGAATAGAAATTGAGGTCATAACACATGCTAAATTAACTAGAATTGAATATTTGTATACCCAAAAGCATAGCCTACACGAAGGGGAAAGAATCCTAGTGTCATTCTCTTATTTGTTACAACTATATCTTTACTTGCATTCTAAGTGTTCGATAAAATTCCTAGACTTGTTTACATAGCAATTTTAAAAGTAACTTTAGAATTAATTGAACAACCACTTTTTGTTTGAAGATTACATCAAGTTTATACACATTTGGACACTCTAACACACTCACTCCTTGTGGGATACAACACCAACCTTGTTGGGTTTATTATTGCTAATGACTATGCTACGCTTCATTTAGATGTGTAGGATTGGACGTCATCATGACTCCCTCTGAGTAACAAATCATTGTGGTTGCTCCATATACACCTCCTCGGCAAGCACTCCATGCAAAATGGCATTCTTAATATCCAGATGATGAAGCGTCCAATGAAGCTTTGTTGCTACAAAAACAGAAATAAGTATCCAGACAACTGCAATTTTAGGCAACGGGAAAAATGTGTCACCATAATCAAGGCCATATATTTGAGTATATCCTTTGGCAATAAGGCGAGCTTGCGATCGATCAATCTTGCCATCAGGACCTAGTTTGGACCTAGTTTTACTGTATAGATCCAACGACATCCAACCGTAGATTTTCCCTTCGGTAATTGAATCAATTCCCAAGTTTTATTGGCCTGTGGAGTATTCATTTCTTCCATCATGGCATCTGTCCATCTTGGATGTTCCAATGCTTCACTAAAAGTCTTAGGTACAGGAACAGAAGACAAAGTAGACATAAAGGTATAGTATGATGGAGATAAACGATGATAACTCAAGCTATTATAGATACGTTTTTGATTTGGGGTAATGAGAGTACCTTTGCGAACAGCAATGGGTGGAGTCTATGTGTCTGAAAAAGGCATGACCGGAGCGGGTGATGTAGGACCAGGTGATGAGCCACCAGGAGCTAACAATGTACTTGTATCATGAGAAGAAGAATCATTAGGGTTAGTACGCATTGAGGACGTCGGATATACACTTGAGAGGAGGACTGGAGTTAGCATGAGAGCCAACTTGTGGTATGGCCGTATGGGAAGTATAGGAACAGGCAGAACTTGAAGTATTAAATTCCTATTTGTAGTGTTTGGTGAAAAAATAGGGAGATGTCTCAGAAAAAGTTACATCGTTGAGATAAAATATTTATTTGTAGTTGGATCACAACATCTGTAACCTTTTTGGAGACGAGTATCCTAAGAAGATACATTTAACTGATTTGGCTTGAAGGTTATCCTTCCTAGAATTGTGATCATGAACAAAACAAATACAACCAAACACTCGCAATAGAAGATGATGAGAATTTTTTTCGGGAAAGAGAATGGAATGAGGACTCTGGTGTTGCAGCAAAGTAGAGGGCATACGGTTAATCAGATAACAAACCGTAGAACGGCATTCCCCAAAAACGAAGAGGCACATGATGGTGTAGAAGGTACGGCCAGTTTCGATGAGATGCCGAACTTTTCCATTCGGCGACTCCATTTTGTTGCGGAGTAAATACACAAGAAGTCGGGTGAGACCTGGAAGGCTGCAGAAAAGAGAGAAGGGTGTTCTGCCAGTCTCAGAATTTTAAAGCAAGCAGACATTTCTCCCTAGCTCTGGTACCATGTAGAGACTGAGACTCAGGCAGAAAGCTTCATTATTCCCTCAAGCTTGGTTGGGAATCTATAGCTATTACAAAGTCATACATATTTGGTAAGTGTATAATTATAGAATAAAATCCCTAAATCAAATCCCTAAGATCCCTAAATCAAATCCCTAAGATCCCTAATCAAATCATCATGATTCAATGCCAATCACAAAATATCTAATAATCAAATCATCATAATTTTATGCAAATCACATAATATCTCAACCAAAAACATAGAATATAGTATCCCCTCCAAGATGACGAAATCCAAGGATTTATTAATCGTGCTTAAGACAGAACTCGTTTAGCGCTCAAACTGATATGACAGAGCATTAAACATTACTCGACTATTGAAAGCCTCTTCAGTTTGGTTTCAAGGAAGGTATTGCCTTATCATAAGAAAACGATGCACAACTCTTATTTGAACAAAGTGGAGAAAAGGCGATTTTTGCGATATAACAGAACAAATTATCTTTAACCGAAGGAACAGCGGCCTGCATCTCTGACTCTCCGACTCTGGAAGAACTTTAACTATAGCTAACCTTCAGTGCTGAATTAAAGATAGAGGTCAGGCGGGTAGTGAAGGCTCATTTAGTTAGAGTTAAAAGACAAATACTGCTGTTGCCAGGCATTACACCCATTCCCATAACGAGATTCAAAGATGTCCAGTAAAAATTTATTAGAAGAAAGTTGTTCTACAACAGTAAATAATTAAGCTCCCTTTTGAGTTTCAGATATAGCCTTACACACAGATGCATGTCATACTTAGCTACATATGTCTAGAACAATTGGAGAGCATATATATATAAATGATACTCCATCTGTCCTGAAAATAATGGCTAGATCCAGAATAACAGAGTCAAACATCTAATTCTCGGGGTGAAATAAGACATTAATTCATCAAAACTTTTCAAATTAAATTTACATACTTGAAACTATACAAAAAGTAGTCTAACCCGAACTTCTCTACAACTAGAAACAATTAGAGACGTTTTAAAAGCTGTTTGACTCCCCAAAATGATTTGGTGTCATATGGGGTAGAGGGAGCAATCTATAAACTAAATGAGGAACGAGATGTGGTACATTGCAGCAACAGCAGCAAAAAGAAGTTACTAAAAAAATGGTATTTAAGAAACAGAAGCATATAAACAGTGCTGAGAAACATGAAACAAGAGAAGTACCTCTAATTTGTCTTCTTTGGCAACATGACCTTGGGGAAGTTTGCGAAATTCCTCTGTCAAACGAATGCATTCACCAACATTTTCAGGTGAAACGAAGAGAAGAGCAACATTTATGCACGACTGTGGAAGCAAGAAACAAATTTAGAATAACCAAAAGAACAAGACCAACATTTTCTTTTCTTTGATAAAAAGACCAATATAATTATCAATATTATTAGTTCCAAGCTTATCGAACAAAATAGTCTTAAAGACATCTGATGGCCTCGTTCTAAAATGCACGCCACAATCACCTGAATTACTATCTGATTTTGTTAGTATTTGATAGGAAAGTATTGTCCAAAAGAAACAGACTCTGTTCCAATAGGCAAACAGGTTAGTTTTCAATATCCAAGAACCTTTTAGTATGACTGGAAAACCATCTTACATTCAGTTATCAAGAACCACCAGATTCAAAGTTATTTTTTAAAAGGAGGAATTATAGAAAAATGAAAAGGGGAGGGAGGGAGGGGAGACCGAGAGAGAGACTGCACCTTCAAATTTCTAACTTGATAAGGGCAGCCTGCAGGTACGAAAACTGCATCCCCTACTTTTTGAACAAAGGTCCATGGTTCAATTCCTTCGAAATAGAAAATAATTAATAAAAATGTAAGGAAAAAAAAAAAAAGAGTACCCCATGGAAAAAGGAAGCGTTCAAGCTATGAGATTCATTCAATGAAACACTCACCATATTCTTCCTTAAGCTTCCTTTTGTGACCCTTAGTCAAGTAAAATGTTTGATCATGTATAGGGTGAATAACCTACAAAGAATGCGAGACAAAAAGGAGTCGGTGCATGCAGAAAGCTTTCCGTTGTAAATAATAAGACAGAGCAAAAAGCACGAAATGTTTCACATATCATTTTTGTATCTATACTCTCTCTCTCTCTCTCAAGCTTACTTTTGTGACCCTTAGTCAAGTAAAATGTTTGATCATGTATAGGGTGAATAACCTACAAAGAATGCGAGACAAAAAGGAGTCGGTGCATGCAGAAAGCTTTCCGTTGTAAATAATAAGACAGAGCAAAAAGCACGAAATGTTTCACATATCATTTTTGTATCTATACTCTCTCTCTCTCTCTCAAGCTTACTTTTGTGACCCTTAGTCAAGTAAAATATTTGATCATGTATAGGGTGAAGAACCTACAAAGAATGCGAGACAAAAAGGAGTCGGTGCATGCAGAAAGCTTTCCGTTGTAAATAATAAGACAGCAAAAAGCATGAAATGTTTCACAGATCATTTTTGTATCTATACATACTCTCTCTATATATATATATATAAAATTGGGAATGGAAGAGTTGATGTAGCACATCCAATAGGCCAAGAAAGTCATTTAGCCCCGGGTATGGAAAAATCCTTGGTAGGGAGCGCTTCCCCCGAATGGGGCCCTACGCGGCGCAAATCCGGATATAGTCGGGCTTCAATGCGGGTACCGGACACCGGGTGGGAAACCAAAAAAAAAAAAGTCATTTATCCTTTTTCTCATTTTTTGGATTTATCCTTCTGCAAATTTTCGCTCTTTTTTTTCTTTCTTCCGTAACTGCCTTTATATGAAGAGTTGCAAAGGCAAATGAAAGGTTGTTTTAATTCTCAATTGGTGAGAGGCGTGCCCTTCAGGGGAGCAAAAAGCCTTAGGTGCCAGGTTCGATCCCAAGTGGCTGCAGCTGCAGAGGGGTGAACGTTGGGCCAAGGTGGAACAATACCTTAGGTGGTCGGGCCCTGAAGGGGACGTCACAAACAGTTTACTGATTGCATTGAATGATGCATTAATAACAGAAGTATTATTTATAAATTTAGACAAATTGAAGAATGTAAAAATAGAGGCTACTCTCTTTAGACTTTTGAACAAAATAATAAAAGGCTTCTCCCTTTATACTCTTAATAAATTAAAAATTACAATTTAATAAAAAAAATAAGGGTATTTTAGTTATAAGTAAAATACTAAAAGGGAAAACTAATCAAATATAGGAGTTAAAAAATTGTACGAAAAGAGGAAATAAATATAATGTTAGGAATTTATAATTTGGATTACTTGAAAAAATTATTTAAATAAATATCACTCGAAAATTTATTGATAAATTTAGACAATTGAAAAAATTTGAATAGAAGACAAAGATTTGATACTATTTTGATGAATTTTGTGCCAAGTGTCATCACTATAACATGTCAAATTTAAATTTTAGGACAAAACTCCAACAAAAGTTTCAAAAATATTTTAAAATGGAAGATAGAAAATTAAAAATAAAAAAAATAAATCTGCCAATTCTAAAAAAGTAATACTTCCTCCCATATTTAAGAAAAATTAATACTTCCAGCAAATCGTTTCTAAAAATATTTAGTATGTCTTAGAGACCACGCGGGCAAATTTACTATTTGAATTATAAAGACCTGGAAAAGACAAAAGGAAAATCCTTTTAAAAATACAGTGATATTAATTTTCATCATAAGCCTAAATCTAACAAAAACATCTTCATATATCATAAAGACTAAAAACAAACTTCATCACTTCTATGTATTTCAATATCACAAGTAATATTTTTCTTAAGTTTCCTGTTTCATTATCTTCAACTCCAGAATATTGTGTTTTGAAACCATCTCCTCCTCCCTACTTAAATAATGAGTTAAAAGGAAAATATGGGAGATTTAGAATATGTTTTATGTCTAGGTTGGAATTATTAATTCTCATATTGGAAAAATCTTGTCCAAAAAATGGCACAAAGTGTAACATTACAGGTCTTGGTCTCCTAGGTGGGAAGTGAACTAAAAAAGCTGCAGATAAAAAAATAAGCAGCTAACAAGATTTTTTTATTAGCACTTCAATTAGGAACTTCAATTAGGCTGTAGCATTCCTATCCGCCCTTGGGCTCAGCCTGGAACTGAGAGAATACTATTAGCACTTCAATTAGGAACTTAATTTCTTGCCTTCTTGAAAAAGATAGATTATCCTGGACTCTGTTTTATGCCTCTGCTACAAACTAGCTTTGGCTTGATTTAACTTTTAACCAACATGTTATGAATTTCAGACTCAATTACAAATAACGCCATTGGAACCTCATCAATGAAAGAAACATTCGAAAACCAATTAATCTTAACCCCCGCCCCGCCCCCACCCAAAAAAAAGACAAAATAGAAAAGGACTCACCACACATTCCAAGTACAAAAGCTTAGCAAATTTGATTCATACCTGTGGTACAGGGCGACAATGAATATGCCTGAATTCCTTGCAGTGCTTCCTGAGATATTCTTTCAACTTCGGAACATCTTGCCTTCTAAAGATGTCCCAAATTGCACCTCCTTTTATATCCTCAAAATTATCACTTTTTCCAAACGTGGGGGTACCTTTGCACTCATCAATTTTACCATCATTATTAATTCTTCCATTTGCTTCAGAAGCGCTAGTAAAATTGATTGCACCATTTGTCACCACCTCAACAGCAGTATCTCTCTCTGGTTACACACAGGAAGCAGATGCAAAATTGGATTGCCACAATTTAGTTCACTACTCATGTTTTTTTACTAAGTAGTTCATGAAGTCTTGAACTGCAATTAGATCAGGTATCGCACCTAGCAAAGACTGACCCTCGTTGAACTCAGATGATGCTTCGGTCTCACAATTTTTCTCCTCCTCAGCCATTTGAAGTTCCCTTTTATCCTGGGCAGCATGCATTCTTTTCAATTTTTCCATACTTGAAAGCTGTTCAGGTGTCAGGTTTATGCCTTGAGTATGTGTCAGCACATTCACCTAGAAAATAATTTGAAAATAGATAAATTGATAGAAGCGGCCTATAATATCATAACACCACGCATTGTTCACCATGTAAGATCACTCTGTGTAAATTACTGCATGAGTATTTAAAGGAATTCTTCAAATAGAGATCAAATATCTCTTTTGGGGAGTGCAACGGAATTTATAAATCCAACCAGATTAGAGAACTTTAAGTCACTTCAGTTTATGGGATACATTTTCAGGATGTTCATTTTACTTTTTGATGGGATAGTAGTTTTCCCAACTTGACTTGCTTTTCTATAAGCTTACATAGTGTCAAAGTTATAGAGTCCCTTTCAGTAACTGCAAAGCACGGGTATGTCCACGTGTTGAAGAAAAATCTTAACTGGGCATAATCCAGAGTCCACGGAGACGAAAGATATGCCCAAAGAAGATTCCCCTTCATCTGTGGTCGCAGAGAATCTTCCGAAAAATAGGGGAATCCTGTGGAGGATGGGTGGCCACTGAAGAAGAAACAGAGCTCAAAAATCACCTGAAGTGGGCCAGAATTTTGGTAAGGAACAATGGGAGGAATCTACAAGAGAGGTATCTATATCTTGTAACGGAATCACCCATCACATTCCAATCTGGCCGGAAAGCAAGTCAAGATATGAAATCTCGTCGGAATTAGCAGAGGGAGGCATCGGAGAAGAAGATTCTGTGCAAGAACCAGTTACTACCTTTACCCAGCAGACAAATAGGGCTACCAACTGTAACGAAGTACAAAAATAGTACTTCTGTGACAGGTGGAAATATTTTTAAAAAGGGTGCACGTGAGAGGCAGGTGTTTGGGTTTAATGAAGGTCATAAAATGGGCCAGCAAGCTAAGCCCAAAAAGGTGGCTGATTTTAATAACTCCTTTGGGCCAGACTTTGCAGCCCAAGTCATTTTTAATGACTTAAAAGATTCCAACTCACAAGATCTATTCTCTTCTGAAGCTCTAGAATCTGACTCCACCCAAAAGTTGGCGCATGCAAAATCCCAAAGTGCAGATTTTCATGGAAAAGGTGCAGAGATAAACAAGGCCTTAACAGAGGATGTTCTTGGGGGACCTTCTCTAGACTTAATTAGGGCAGTACTAGACTTAATTAGGGCAGCAGAAGATCAGGAGGAGAGAGAAGAGGAGAGCAGGGGAATTCAAGAACTATCTTTGGAATTAGATCAACAAAATACAATCAGAGATATAGAAAATTGGGAAGTGGAAGAGGCAGAACCTCTTTTCATTCAGCAACAACAAGCCATTCAAGTTACAGCAAGGGAGACATCACTAAGGGTCCAAAAGAATTTGATCAAGCTGGGCAAATTACTTGGGGTGGATTTCCAGGGGCATGAGGAGGCATTGGAATTGCTTCTACAACTAGATAATTGCAGGCAAGCAAGAAGGATGGAGTCTGATAGTGTGTGTAAGAAGACAAGATACAAAGGGGAACAGGAACTAAAAGGGCTAGTTACTTATGATGCTAAATTCAAGAGTGATGGGAAAAGGAGTAAGGGGGGAAGATGCTTACACTGGTTCCATGCAGTTCAAAATAGTGTCATGGAATGTAAGGGGATTGAATGATAGGGATAAAAGAAGAATAGTGCAGAGTTTGGTAGTTGATTGGAAGGCAGATATCATATGCTTCCAAGAGACTAAATTAGAAGGGGATATTAGAGAGATTATCAAACAA
>ML480230.1:3798-18086 GCA_005239535.1 Nicotiana rustica
TACGTTGGCTTGTCTAGCGGGTTCAACGTTAGACGCAGTCACGGTCTGAAAGGTGGGATTTCGGGTCGTGAAAAAAATGGCCGACCATACAATGAAGAGGTCGTTGGGAATGATTGAGGATGTTTTGGTTCAGGTTGATAAGTTCATTCTTCCAGCAGACTTTGTTATTCTGGATTGTGAGGTTGATTATGAAGTGCCTATTATTATTGGGTGACCATTCATTGCTACGGTATGTATCTTTGTGATGTGGAAGACGGAGAACTCACTTTCTTGGTTGGTGATGAAAAAGTGATAATCCATGTGTGCAAGTCTATGCGGCAACCAAATAGCAATAAAGTGTGTTCTTTTGTGGATTTGGTGACCGATATTATTGTTGATGATACAAGTGCTATAATCAATGTTGGTGATATGTTGGAAGCCATTTCGCTTAACTTTGATGATGATGAGATGGATGGTTTCATGGAATGTGTGAACTCTTTGCAAGGAATAGAGTCGTACAACTATCCACCCCGGAAATTATCTTTGGATCTCGAGAATAGGAAGACTCCTCCTACAAAGCCTTCTATTGAAGATCCACCTACTTTGGAGTTGAAGCCATTTCCACCACACCTTCGGTGTGAATTTCTTGGCCCTTCTTCTACTTTACCGGTTATTCTTTCCTCTTGTTTGACGAACATGCAGGTTGATTCCACATTGGTGGTGTTGCAAAATAGGACGAAAGCTATTGGGTGGACTTTGGCGGATATTTGGGTATAAGCCCCGCATTTTGCATGCATAAGATCAAGTTGGAGGATGGTTCTAAACCGTCCATTAAACAACAAAGAAGACTCAATGAAGCCATGCAACATGTGGTAAAGAAGGAGATTATCAAGTGGTTGGATACAGGGGTTGTACACCCCATTTTCCATAGTTCATGCACCTCTCTGGTTCAATGTGACCCAAAGAAGGGGGCATGACGATTGTGACAAATGAGAAGAATGAGTTGATTCTCACAAGAACGGTCACCGATTGGAGAGTTTGTATAGATTATCGTAAGCTCAACAAAGTCATAAGGAAGGATCACTTTCCACTTCCTTTTATGGACCAAATGCTCCATAGATTTGCCAGTCGTGCTATCTATTGTTTCCTTATGGTACTTGGGCTACAAACAAATTCTTATTGCTCCAAAAGATTAAGAGAAAATAAAATTTTCCTTTCCTTATGGTACTTTTGCTTTCAAGAGGATGCCTTTTGGTTTGTGCAATGCACCGACGACTTCTCAACGGTGTATGATCGTTATTTTTACGAATATAGTGGAAGACTACCTTGAGGTTTTCATGGATGACTTCTCGGTAGTTGGAGATTCTTTTGATTATTGTCTTGCAAATTTGGACAAAGTGTCGGCTAGATGTGAAGAAACTAATTTGATACTCAATTTGGAGAAATGTAATTTCATGGTTGAGGAAGGCATTGTCGTCGGCCATAAGATCTCAAAGAATGGCATTGAAGTTGACAAGTCAAATATTGGGGTTATTTCTAAGCTTCCACCTCCCACTTCGGTAAAGGGTGTGAGGAGTTTCTTAGTCCATAAGGGTTTCTACCGGCGCTTTATCAAAATTTCTGTAAAGTCGTGAACCCATTGTGTAAGTGTAAGGCACCGAAATTTTTTTTCTAAGTTATTTAAGGTATTGTGGTGCCAAGGTAGGCTAATGTATTATATTTTCGGAGTTTTTGGGTTGAACAGTGCATTGGGGAGTTGAAATTTTTCAATCTCGCATCGCGCAGCTTGTAGCGCGCTAGATCGTGCTATATCCCTCGCGAAGTCAGGTCTATAGCACGCCAGACCGTGCTATATCCCTCGCGAAGCCAGGTCTATAGCGCGCTAGACCGTGCTATATCCCTCGCGAAGCCTAGTCTATAGCTCGCTATATAACTCGCGAAGCCTGGTCTATAGCTTGCTACAGAGCGTGCCAAGCCAGATTTGTAGCCCGGTCCGAAATTTTGGAGTATCCATTCTTGTATTGTTATAACTCGACCCTATTTTGATTAAAACCCCTTAGGTCTAATTTTTGAAGGGAATGTCCGATATTTTTAGAGAGAAGTGAGAGTGTTCTAGAGAGAGGAAGTAGCTCAAGTGCTTTGTTCATCAAGATCTTGTCCAAGCTTTCAAATCCAACAAGGAAATCTCACAAGATCTTCATCTAGGAGGTAAGGTTCCATACCCTAGTTTTCAATTTCGGATATGGGTTGAAGATGGTTAATTAGGAGTGTGATTCTTGGGTGTAAGAGTATTTTTTGTACATGCATGTACTAATAAGGTTTGTGGGAAGATTGTTTAGCTCAAAAGGGTAAAGATTGGGTTGTGGAGTGAAGGAGATCTTGTGGAAGAATCTTGTAATCAAATTTTCACATCTAGTGTTTGATAAAATGCTCAAATGAACTGAGACAATGAATATCTTCCTAATTTGTGTTCAATTTTGTTATGTGTCGAAACAGATTAGGATTGATAGGATTTTCGGAACGTTGTAGTAATTTAAGTAAATCTCAAGTAAGGTATGTTTTCTAAACCCCTCTTCTTAGAATTGAATCCCATGGTATTCATGGAATCAATGTAAGTCCCAAATTGAACGTCCTAAAAATTGCTATCCCAAATGTGCTTGCTTGAAAATAGATGTGTAAAATGTAATACCGTGCTTTCATCGTGTTATCTCGTCATCCGAGGAAATGTTCAAAACTTAGAATATTTGCTAAAAAAGCCTGGACTTCAAGTTAAATTTGATTAAAGAATGTTATGCCAAATTGTGTGAAACCCCTCTATGTGCCTTAAATTCTAAATTGCATATGTGAAATCAAAAGTCTTGAATGAAGAGCCGCGGTGTTATTGATTATAATGATAATGTTGGAATGTGGAAAAGAACTTGAATCATGAAATACGGCCAAGCGCCAAGAATAACTTTATAATTGGGGCCACTCGTGCCAATGTATTGAGCAGATGGGAAAGGAATATGAAATTATGAATATGGTTATGTCTAAAATGAGATGTCTTAGCCGATCAGGCCGAGATTAGACTCCGTGTAAAAACACGATTGTATTGTGGATGAAATTGTGAATATGATTGATGTCTCAAATGAGATGGCTTAGCCAATCGGGCCAAGATCAGGCTCGGTGTAAGAACACTGTGGTGTTGTGGATTGCGGCATATTGGCACTAAGAATCACCCAACTTAATAACGCGGAAATTGATTTGAAAATCTATGTGATCCTTAACTTTATGTTTTAGTGTTATTTGCAGCTCATATTGCTTTCTTGATTATTTCCCTTGTATTACTATTCATTCTATTGAGATAGTGTTTTAGTTTTACATACTCGTACTATTCGATAGTACTAATGTCCCTTTTGCCGGGGGCGCTGCATCTTTAAATGGATGAAGGTGGTTCCATAGCAGATAGTGTTGATCACATATAGTGTTGCATCCTCTTCTCAGCAAACTCGGTGAGCCCCATTCATTTCGGGGCCATGTATTATATCTTTGCTTATATTAATGTCACTTTTGAGGTATAGTCGGGGCCTTGTTGCCGGCACCATCTGTACTCTCTTTTGTATCTTTAGAGGCTCCGTAGACACAATGTGAGTTGTATATGGGTTCTAGAAAGTTCAAACGCATTATGTTGTGTTTTGGACTCTTGTTCCACTCAATCATAAAATATATGTATTTTGAAACTTAACAATGATGTAGCAAAATGAAATGATTTTAGTAATGTTTATTTATATGGTCTTTCTACTATTTATTTAATGAAAACATGCTTTCTCTTATCATAGGCGAGTTGGGTAGAAAGTGTCTAACAGGCTTGCTCGACCGGGTCCACTCGGTTGAGCGTCGGTAACGCTCCCCGAGGTTGGGGCATGACGGTAAGCTCCTTGAGAAGGATGCTAAGTTTCATTTCAATGATGAATGTATGATAGCTTTTGAACAATTGAAGCTCAAGTTGATAACTACTCTTATTAATACCTCTCCAAATTTGAGTTTGTCGTTCGAGCTCATGTGTGATGCAAGTGATGTAGCGGTTGGGGCTGTTTTGGGGCAATGGATCAATAAAGTTTTTCATCTAGTTTACTATGCTAGTAAGATCATGAACAATGCCCAAGTCAATTTTATCATTACGGAGAAAGAGCTCCTTGTTATTGTGCTTGCAATTGAGAAGTTTCGCCCGTGCTTGATGGGTGCCAAAGTTATTGTCCACACGGATGATACGGCGTTTTGCTATCGTATTAGCAAAAAAGGAATCTAAAGCTCAGCTAATGACATGGGTACTTTTGTTGCAGAATTTTATATTGACATTCAAGACAAGAAGGGTAGTGAAATCCAACTGGCTGGCCACTTGTCTTGTTTGGAGGAGGAGGGGAGTCCACATGAGGACCTTGAAATCAATGATTCTTTCCCTGATGAGAAACTTTTGGCACTATCAATGAAAAAGGTACCATGGTTTGCGGATTTGGCAAATTTTCTTGTGAGTGGTATCATTCTGGATAAGCTCTTCAAACTAAAGAAAGACGCTCAAAAGAGATTGTCAATATTACTATTGGGATGAGCCATACCTTTTTCGAATTTGTACAGATGGGGTAATTAGGAGGTATGTTCCGGAAGAAGATCAAGGTGATATTCTTGGAGCTTGTCATTCTTTGACATATGGTGGTCATCATGGTGGAGCAAGAACGGTGGCCAAAGTTCTAAGTTGTGGATTATATTGGTCTACTCTCTACAAAGATGCAAATGACTTGGTGAAAAGAAGTGATGAATGTCAAAGGGTCGGTGGAATTTCAAAGAAATATGAGGTACCTCTCACAACCATCTTGGAGATTGATATTTTTTATGTTTGGGGCATTAACTTTATGGGACCTTTTGTAAGTTCTTGTGTAAATACTTACATTTTTGTCGCGGTGGATTATGTTTACAAATGGGTTGAAGTTGTCACCCTACCCAAAAATGAGGCTAAAAGTGTAGTGGCTTTCTTGAAGAAGAATATTTTACTAGATTTGGTACTCCACATGCAATCATAAGCGATGGGGGGTAGTTTAGGCCATATGTCATTATATTCCATCATTATATCCATGTGGGGTATTTTTGTACTTGGTAATTAATAAAGCATGCTAGATGGGGTTGGGTTAACAGATTTCTATGTGTATACCATGTAACCAAGTAGATTTGAACAAGTTTTTGCAAAACCTAGGTAAAAATAGGGACCTGCCCATTGTGTTGTTGAATGTACGACCACACTTGGATTTGTGTGGTCAGTAGTTTGTTGGTTAAGGCAGCTGGTTAGATTGATGTTTCTGCGGTCGCACTTTAATTTTGTAGACCACAGAATTTCTGGAGATGTTGCAGAGTAGTCTGCATCGTCTATAAAAGGCATGCCATCTGAACTTCTAAAGTGCAGACCACACTTTTAATTGTGCGAGCCGCAGATTAATTCTGCGAACGCAAATGCCCTCCGCACTGTCATTCAAATAAGATACATCTGAACCCCTTGAACATCAGTGCAGAAGTGCGACCGCATTTGGAATTGTGCAGCCTGCACTTCCACTCTGCGAGCCATAGTTCAAATTGTGCGGACCACACTTCACTCATTTCTTCTACATGTTTAACCAACTGAAACCTCACTGCTTCTATGTTGTTCTCACATACTTACATGAGTCTTAATTGTGCAGAATCATGAATTTCAAATGAAAATTATTGTTTTGTTTATACAGATAATGGTACGATCATCAGGTCAAGGTGAATCTGCCAAAGGAAGAGGAGAACCTTCTAGGGGTCGAGGTAAAGGTACTCTGGCCCCAAGTGTGCAGAAAAATATATTAAAGAAGACTACAGCAGGTCAAGGGAGAGGAAGAGACCTCTGCGAGTCTAGCTCATATGCTCCGTCTAGGGAAGCCTCCAAGGGAAACTCTGTATCAATTTCGGAGGAACACACTGAGGAGCTATCCAGGTCACAGAGGCAGTCTAAGCCTCTGGATGTGCCTTCTACATCCCACATCACTTCGTATGGTTCAGAGAGTGCCAGTCACCGCAGTTGCTACGGGCTCTAATGATGCCCCGAATGATACGAGACGGGGGAAAAAGTACACAGGCAGAGTTGTCTAGGTCAAAGAAGAAGGAGGCCTAGAAAGATAGATTTGTGAGTCACCGCGCATTTTTTTATTTCCAAATGTGGTGGCCTTTGAGGTCTTTAACTCATGAGCGGCATCTCTTACTGAAAGTATCTTGACAAGTACAATCATGCTGTTCTGGAGCAATTTACAAAAAGGAAGGGGTGGATGCTATTCACAAAAAAACTAGTGGATGTAAAGGAGCACCTTCTCTGAGAGTCATATTCCAACACAACGCATATTCTCAAAGGGATAAAGGTCACCAAAGTGTGCAACCTAAAGGTGAAATTTGATCAGCATACTATGAACGTTACTTGGGATTTGATAATGTAGAGCCAAAAGAGTACTTAGAGAAGTTGGCTCTGAAAGAAGAGGCTAGGTCGTGGCTTGCAGAGATTCTAGCATCGGGACCCACACCTACTTGGATTGCTGCTACAGTGCCTATCCTTTGGATCACTTTGTGTTTCGAGGCCAAAGGGTGGCAGACCTTTGTATTAAGCAGGCTTGACCCGTGCCTGAATGAGAACAGCCTACCTATTCCTCGATTTATTCCGGAGGTGGGTTATAGAGCCATATTAATATGGATACTTGGATTGGGTTGCACGCCGCAACAACTATATTGATAGTGAGGTGACGCGTATGTTAGGCCTTATATTGGCTAAGTTGTACTGATTCGAGGTTACACGTGCAACATGCCCCACTATTTGGGCTATGTGATTGTGATTAGCGCTTGGGGAGGATCAGCCCTCGGAGTCTATCGCGCCAATAGTGAGTGCAGGCACATTTTTATATAGACATGCTCGATAATGTGCAGTAATGCCAGACACCCGTACAGTGCTAAGTGTGATTATTTTCATGGATCCACGATGTTATTATTTGGGCATTTAAGCCAGGAACATGTAGTGTGCTACGATTGTGTGTACCTAATGTTTCCACTATAAAATAGATTTCTTGACATGTATTCTTGGCATGTAGGCATAGATATGTTCCATTCTCATGCTAGATTGTGACGTGACATTTGATTACTTTACATGTTTCCTCATGCTAGGCAGTGATATGACACTTGATAACTTGACATGTATATTTGACATGTAGGCATAGAGATGCATTTTTCTCACGCTTACTGGTAAATGAAAAGCCTTATTTAATGTTGCAAATTGGGAAGAACATAGTTCTGTTGATAAACTCATGTCCAATTGAATTCAGTGGTAAGATTTAGACTGGGACTATTATACTTGAAAAGCATGTCTACTTTTCCATATCTGTGAACGAGTTGGGTTATATTTCCTGGGTTATATACCTTTACTGTCTTACTACACTGTTATGAACTGTCATTGGCTATTGATGTTGGACACTGACCTTCTTCGGGGCTCGTCACTATTTTCACTAGAGGTTAGGTTTGTTACTTACTGAATACATGGAGTCGGTTTTACTCATACTATACTTCTATACCTTGCGTGCAGATCTTGGAGCTGATATTGTTGCACATGCCGGGAGCTGGTATTGAAGATGTACTAGTTGTCCGAACATGGCTACCACTTGTTTTTGGTAGTTTTAGATTTGAGTTCTATTTTTATATATTCAAACAAATATTGTAATTATGTATCATACCAGCTTTCTAAATTCTAAGTCTTAGAAGCTCATGATTTGTATCACCAATCCTTGAGATTTTGTATAGAAGTTCAGTTATTTTATTAATTGGCTTACCTAGCGGGATGGGTTAGGTGCCATCACGACTAGCCGTATTTTGGGTCATGACACAAGTAAAGATTCAAGTACCATAGGCTTGCCCCTCATGTTGATCTCCACTGATGTAAGCTTACTTGGTTCAAAATCAAGTAGGCCTTTTTTTCGGGTTGTAATGAAGGCTTTGGGATTGAGGTAGGATACCATATGAGATAAGTTGTTACACCCGTTCTTAAGCACTCCACCTTTTCATTTTTTGGCTCACATTTACCAAACCCTTAGAGGCATTTATTGTTCTTGGGGCTAGAGTGACTTGCCATCACTCTTTATTGTTCATTTCATTCTTTTCTCCCTTGATGCTCATACTAATAATAGTTGCCTCTTTTTGATTTCATCAATACCCCTTTTTATTTTCTTTTTGGCATTTCTTTTCATGAAGATAATTTCTATTCTCTCTTTTTGGTGCCTTGATACCTCTTTGAAATTTCTCAACTTCCCCCCCAAACTTATGCCTTAAGACACTTATTACATAAGAGTGTTAAGGAAGGTCCGGGTGCCAAGAGAGGATTATAAATAAAACGAGCAAAGTCTTGTAGCATGGTTACCAATAAAGAAAGGCTAAAGGCTCAAGGGTGTTGACTAGGGATAGCAAACATAAGTTGGCAATAGAAGGCTCAAACGGACCAAGGAAAGCTTACAATCATCTTCCAAACCAAGCAAACCTAGAATTTTTCCTTGAAACATATCCGGGTCAAGTTTTAGAATATCCCCTCAAGTACTTGGACTAGAAACAAAATTTACCTCACCTCTCATGCAGATAGACCGTAAAAGAGGATAGAGTATAAAGCCTACAACAATCACAGTCAAGTTAAAGATCAATATGGTCCAATCAACCACTTAATAATTATCAAAGTCAACTCAAGAACCTCAAAGTCACTAACTAGAGCCATTTTCATCCAAAAAGCTTGTTTCAAACCATACGCACGCGGTTAAGTGTGTTGGTGCCAAATTAAGCATGAATAACTCTTTTTAAATAATGACTTATTAGGGATTTTATTCATTACTACTTATTAATATTATTACCTAAACATAAAATGGACTTATTTCCTTAAGAAAGTTATCACACGATCCATCCTCGGAAAGAGTCACATGGTTCACACAAAAGACCACCTTTGGAAAAACCATGGCATTAACAAAACCAAAGGGTTATTATCCACACTACCAAGAAAAACATAAAAGCTACTAACATCAACAAAATCAAAGGTAAACAAATAAAGAAGCTAATGAAAGTAACAACTACTAAAGATATATAAGATAAAAATAAAGCAGAATCATCCAATTATTACATTCCAAAGTATCCAAATCTATCCAATGTATCAAAAAAGTTCCACCCACCGAATAAAAATAAGCATTATCCCTAATGCTTAACAAAATAAGAGCAAAAGTAGAGAGGGAGAAGAAAGTTCCTAAGTGTCCTTAGTCATCACTGTGTCCCCAACAGTAGTCCTAGTTGGCCTAGCCAACTGAATGTCATCATCAAATCAGGGAGTGGCAAGAGAAGTGAACATCACATGCGTTGTGTCAGTAGTGTCATCGGCAAGGCACGACTCCTCAGTCGGAGTAGCGAGGAATCTTGTGTATATGGATCTGGGTGTGGCTAGGATGGGTCAAGCAACATGTCAAATGGAAAATCTCTTGTTGTAGCTAGCCTGGTCACCTTAGTCCAAAGCTCATCAACTGGCTTCATGCTGACCTGGGACTTCCTCATCTTCCTCACCTGCTTGGTCAACCTCTCAATCAAAGCACCATGTTGTACCAATGTATCCATAATCACCTCCTATTTGGCCAGGTTTTGATCAGCGTCTCATCAATGTCAGAGGGATCCCGGGGTGCCTGCGTAGATGTCTGCCCTACAACAACACCAAAAATCTCAAACAACTTTGAAGTAGCTTCCTGCATCCATTTGTTGAGACTCATCAATGTTTGGGAGACTCACAAAGTAGACAATAGGCATGTAGGCATGGGCACCAGCCTCAGAGCTCTAGTAGGAACTACAGTATGAGTTGTGGAAGGAGTTGAAGATGGTGGGTCGGGCATAGCAGCTGCTGCAATTGTAGAAGGCTTAGCTGATGTGG
Source organism: Nicotiana rustica (assembly GCA_005239535.1). Taxonomy (NCBI): domain Eukaryota; kingdom Viridiplantae; phylum Streptophyta; class Magnoliopsida; order Solanales; family Solanaceae; genus Nicotiana; species Nicotiana rustica. Next base: position 13,742 of record ML480230.1, read on the forward strand.
ATGGAATATCAGATGGGCCAGCAATTTCCACTACCAGCTCATCAGACTAGCCAATAGTAGTAGAAGTTTGAGCACTCTTCTTCGGGTTCCTTGGATCCTGCAGCTTGTACCACTCAAACGGCCATGTCGGCTTGACCTTGGTGTCAAATGTCCTGGGATATACCTTGGCATCTATTAGATACTCAATAATAGTGAGGTAGGGGTAAGAAGTGTTACTCTGCTGTTCCACAAGGGAAATATTGGCCGACATCAGGGCACCCACATTCATCGTGTACCCGTTCATAATAGATACAGACAACAATCCACTCAAGTCTCAATATGCAGACATCTCATAGAAACACAATCCAACTATATAACACTACTATCACAATATGTCTCAAATACAGTTCAAACTAGTGTCACGTAAAAGGATAATATCATGTGAGACAGCATATCAAAAGTTCACAGAAACAGAGATATAGCATGTGGATGTTACAATCATGATTGTTCTGTGTTACTACGACAAAGGTAAATAGCTCAACATGGCTAAAATAGCCCTATCATGTCTCCCACAAATGATCAGGTATCCTAGGCATGATTTCTAGCTTGAATAATATCCCACGTAGTCACATAAATGGAGAAGACATTATATCAAAAAAGCATGATAGCAAAACAAATCATATAATACCCTAAAAACTACTTGGATCATGAATACCTCGGTGCACGCACATGCGCCTGTCACCTAGCACGTGCATCATGTAAAGACTCGTGAAATCCTTAACCAAAACGATGCCCAGTTAGATCCCTATGTTATTATAGCTATAGAAATTCTTCGCGGCTCGTAAGCTTGTTGCGGTTCGGACCCTTAAGATTGAAAATTACCATGCGTACTTAGAGGAAATTTTTTGCAAAAGGATTCAGATCTGCTGCCCACTATGCGATCGCAAACCTGCTTTACGGACCGCATAATGGCCGCAGAGTAGGGTAGGTGACTGCCCAATTTTAGGTCAATTATGCGGTCCGAAATGCGACCGCATAACACTTATGCGGACCGCATAGTGACCGCATAACCAGACAGTTGGTTCGCCCGTTGAAGCTGCTTTTACGGTAGGTTTGCGGGCCGCATTTCCGTTATGCGACCGCATTTTTGAGTCGGACACCCTATTTTCTAACTTTTAAACCCGACCCCAAATCAATATAAGACACTTCCCCACCTATTTTAAATCATTTTCTGACTTTATAGAGTGAGGGAGAGAGGTCCTAGTGTGAGAGAAGCTTCCCTTATCATCAAGATTCATCAACCATCATCACCAAGGGCTTGGGAATAATCACATAGGGTTCAATTTTCACTCACTCAAAGAGGTAAGTTTCTTCTACACCAACTCTAAATTCCATTGATGTAGTTAAAATGGTCCATGGGTGAATAGTTCTTGGGGAGTAAGGATAGGGACTTTGCATGCATGGGATTCTAGATTATGTGTGGGTAAATAAAGGCAAAAAAATAGAAAGAAATGGGGGATGGGACCTTAGCAAGTTCGTAATGGAAGTATAATGCTAAATTAAGCTAGGTCTATGATCAAATTCCTAATTTTGGGTTCAATTGTGCTACATTGTGAAATAGATTGAATGTGCTAAGGGTTCCGGCATTTGTGGTAGAAATTAAGGAAAGACCCAATTAAGGTATGTATGGCTAACTATAATCTTCATAGGATGAACCTATTGATGATCAAATACGAGGTATGAGTCCCTTGTTTGATTCTCTGGAGAATTGATGGTTTTAATGTGTTAAGTTGGGAAAGTCCTGTTTCCATATTGTTCTAAGTTGCTACCATGTCACTATGCTACTTGAAAATGTAAATTATGATTATTGTGCTCTTTTCTTTATTATGTGTACGAATCCTTACATGTTGGTTCTAGTTGATATGAAGGATGATTATATGAAATGGTTAAAGAGAGGAATGTAACACAAATGGTTGGATATGTCCAAGTACCAAGAACTGTATAATAAATGATGGAAAAGGAATGTGAACCGAATAATTAAATTGATATGGTTATGTCCCAAAGTGAGATGTCTTAGCCGATCAGGCCGAAATCGGACTCCATGCCGTACACATGGTGGTATTTGCATCGAAAGTATGATATTGGTAATGTCTCACTGTTTCAAGTGAGAAGGCTTAGTCGATCGGGCCGAGATCAGACTCCGTGTGAAAATGACACGATGGTATTATGAACTATGATGCTGATGATGTCTCACTTGGGGTGGCTTAGCCGGTCGGGCCGAGACGGACTTCGTGTAAAAGACACGGTGGTATTGTGAAAATTGTGGCACTTGGTTTTAAAGGACTACTAAACAAAAGATGGAATAACAGATTAAGAAACCATGGTGACTCTTGTTTGTGTTCCTCCTATTTCTGTGAAATGTTATTTGATGCCTCTAATTGCATTACTACATGTTTGTTGTTTGTTCTATCTAGAGTAGAGTTTGTTCATATATACTAGTATTATTCGATGGTACTAACGTCCCTTTTTCTGGGGGGCGCTACATCTTCTTATGGATGTAGGTGGATCTGTAGCCGGTTGTAATGACCTGGCCGGTTGTAACGACCTGGCCGGTCGTTTTGGAGAGTTAGCGCCCTGATCCCCTGATAACTATTCCTCCCATGTCTTATTAGATTAATGGAACGAGTCGGAGTGTTGAGTGATGAAAATTGGAGTGTTTTTGGACATATAGTCCTTTAAGGTGAGCTTTAACCTTAGGAATTGGGCCGGAGCGGGAGTTCTGTGAAGACGGACCCGGAATGGAAATATGTCAACTTCGTTAGCTCCGTTGAGTGATTCCAGGGTTGGGAGCGAATTCGGAATGTGTTTTTGAGGTCAGACGTAGATTTAGGCTTGAATTGGCGAAAGTTAGAATTTTGGCGATTTCGGCTGATAGGTGAGATTTTGATATCGGACTCAGAATGGAATTCCGAAAGTGACAGCAGGTCCGGAATGTCAATTATGACCTGTGTGCAAAATTTGAGGTCATTCGGACGAGTTTAGACGTGTTTCGGCGTCGGAGGTGAATTCTTGAAAATTCCTAAGTTCCTAGGCTTGACTCTATGCATTTTTGGAAATTTCGATGTTAGGGGGCGTGTTTTTAAGGCTCGACCAAGTTTGGATAGGGTATTGGGGTCAGTTGGTGGTTTTAGGTGAGGTCCCGGTGGCCTAGGGTTGTTTCGAATGCTTATCGGGAAGTTTGGAAAATTTCAAAGTGCTGAACCAGACCTGTATCTGGTGTTCCGCACCTGCGATGGAATTTCCGCAGGTGCGAGCACGAAGGTGCGGGACTTATGTCGCAGGTGCGAAGATCGAGTGGCCTGGTCAGGGATCGCAGGTGCGACCTGGGCTCCGCAGGCGTGACCTTTCTATCGCAGGTGCGGTCCCAGGGCTTTAAGTGATTTTCCGCACCTGCGATGATAATTCCGCAGGTGCGGTACCGTAGGAGCGGTTAAAGGGACCGCTGGTGTGGAAATCCCTGTTCATATTCTAAGAATCCGAAGGTTATGTTATTTCACCATTTTTGAGTTGTGAGAGCTCGGGAGAGGCGATTTTTGAGGGGATTTTCACCTGGGTAATCGAGGTAAGTGATTTTCTACAACTATAGGTTAATTTCCACGTTCCTAATCTTAAATCCCACCCTTAAATTCATGATTTTTGAGCTAGAATTGGAGGAAAATGGAAGAAACTTCTTAGACCTAACTTTGGGGTTTTGATTGGGTAATTGACCTCCGATTTGAGAGCTTGCGAGCAAGGGTTCAGAAAATATAAATTGTTCCTGATTCCGAGACGTGGGCCCGAGGGGCATTTTGGTCTTCTTTTTTTAAATTCGCGTATTAGTTCCGAATTTATTAGTTACTCTGATTTCTTGAATTTATGTTTACATTATACCATCGAATTGAATAGATTTGGGCCACCCGGAGTTGGATACTCGTGGCAAGAGCGTGATCACTGATTGAGTTGCACAGTCGAGATAAGTGGCTTGCCTAACTCTGTGTTGGGGAATTTCCTTAGATATTGTGACTGGTGGTTACTATAAAAACCCCGTGTACGTGAGGTGACGAGCGCGTGCATGGGACATTTTCACGGAAATTCCATAGTTCTTTCTATAACCTGCCTAAAATTTCGATTCTATTATTACTGTCCTTGATTGAGCTGAATAACAATTTAATATTTTATCACAACCACTGATTTTACTTGATTTTTCTCTCGTTACTACTGTTTGAACACAATTTAAGTACTTTACCCGTATTTACTAATGATTTTCCCCAAACCTTGAAACTTCGCTTTATCCGACATATATATATATATATATATATATATATAT
>ML480230.1:30100-60243 GCA_005239535.1 Nicotiana rustica
AGCATTAGAGTAGCTTGTGATGTATGGTGATATTCCGGGTTCTGGGTATAGTAATTGTTTATGCCAAGCGGCGTCTACTTTATTATTATTTCTTTCGCTTACTGTTATTTTACCTGTTTTATCTAAATTTCGCTTAAGGTATAGGCTTACCTAGTCGTCTAGACTAGGTGCCGTCACGAGACCCAGTCGGAGGGAGAATTGGGTCCTGACACCGGTAGCGCTGATCATCGGTAGTGGTGCCTTTTCCTCCTCCTTACAGCAGTTCCGGTGAGCCCCACTTCCTCTCGAGGTCGTGCATAAAATGTGTTGCTCTCCTTTTGTATATGTTGTTCTGTTTTGAGGTATTATCGAGGCCTTGGCGCCGGCGGGACCATGTTCATCTTCTTTATTTTAGAGGCTCCGTAGACACTCATCTGGGTCATGTATGTTGTTGGGTAGTTGTTGGGTTGACGTGTAACTGTAATCCCATCCCATAAAGATTGTAATTAGCATGTATGTTTTGGAAAACCTAATTTTTGGATATCGGTGTATAAGAAAGATTGGATTAATATTATGAACGTACGCTTTTGATTTATTTCTTGCTAACTTAGTGAACGATGTTATAACATAATCAGGGGGCGTAAATGAGATGGGTAGGAAAGGCTAAATAGGCTTTCTTGATCGGGGTCACTCGGTTAAGCATCGGCCGCGTCCCCCAAGGTTGGGGCGTGACACATCACTCCCAACCCATCTCAAATATCATAGTTTTCAGGGATATTTACCCTCAAATCCAAGTTTAGTGATGTTACTTACCTCGAATAAGCCAAATCAAATGTCGAGTAAGCCAATTGATACTCTAGAAATGTTATCCGTGCAAATCAACCTCTAAATGGCTCGAAACTAGCCAAAAGCAATTCAAAAACATCAAATAATGATATAGGAAACAAACCCAAGCGATAAAGGTTGTATCTTCAATCAAATACTCTAAGTCAGCAGAAAATTCAACCCAGACCTGCACTTCCGAACCCGACACGACTCACAAATTTAGACAACACATTCGATTACGAGTCCAACCATACTAATTTCACTCACATTCGACGTCAATTTCATGTTCAAAACCTCAAAATTTATTTTCTTAAGTTAAAGTAAAAAACCCCAAATTTCTTCTCTTCAAACCCTTGATTTATGTGTAATAATCCATGGAAAACAATATAAAAACAAAGATAAATTCCTTACCCTCATGATTTGGGTGTTATCTCCTCTAAAATCGCCTTACTTGTGCTCCAAGAACTCAAAAAGTGAAGAAAATGAATGCAAATTCTCGAAATTTGATGTTTTAATGAACTGCCAGTGGTCCTTCTTCGTGATCGTGATTCAAAAAAATTCATGCATAGTTTTTACCCTTTGCGATTGCAGCCATGTCCCCGCGATCGTGATGAACAAATTCCAACAAATTTGCCCCACTCTTCTAGATACCCTCTAGTATATGTCCATAACTTTTTGTACAAAATTCCAAATGACAAATGGTTTGATTTTATGAAAATTAGACACAAAGGGCTACAACTTTTAGGTTTTGGAGTATATCCACATTCCTTATATATTAAAAGTCTGGAATAGGATTAGTCTACCAAAACATAGATTCATCATGTGGTTGGCTGCACAGAGTAGACTATTGACAAAGGAAAGGTTGATGAGCATGGGGTTACAATGTGAAAATACTATGTGCATATTATGTGATGAAGTTGAAATGGAGAGTGCAGAACATTTATTTTCTAAATGTAAATGGTCTGTACAGCTATGGGAAGGACTTACTCAATGGAGTGGAATCAGATTTCAACAGCAAGATGTCTTGCAAGCCTTGAGAAGAATACAAAGCAGAAGATGGACTACGATGAAGAAGAATATGGTTGCAGCAGTATATGGAGCAGGTATCTACAATATTTGGCAAGCAAGAAACTGGGCAGTGTTTAGAGGAACTATTGTACAAAGCAATATTGTGCTAAAGCAGATACAAAATGTAATTAGAGAAAGACTAGGTATGATACAGAGTAACAAACGAGCTAGGAAGGTGAGACACTTCATACATAGATTGTGTAGTTAGTAATGGAGGTTTGAATGTATAGAAGGAAGCTAGAGGATATGTTTCTTCTGTTTATGAGGCTTTACTAGGATTACTAGATTGAGTGCTCTTCTTTGTAACTGAATTTGGTTGATGGACTGGTAATAAAATTCACATTTGTTACCACAAAAAAAAAGATATAAGCTTCCAAAGTCAATCTTGTGGCAGAATAAATTCATCTACGTGATCGCAAGAATGGATTCCGGGATCGCGATCCACAACGCCCAAACAAAAATTTGCTATTTGCGAACGATACCCTCTGTGATTGCGATGCACACCCCAATAGCAAAAAAAACATCAACTAAAAAGGGCCTAGAAATGGTCCAAAATCACGTTGAAACTCACCTGAGCCCCTCGGGACCTTGTCTGAACATACTTATAAGTCCAAAAACATATTACGGAGCCTCAAATCACACATAATAACATAAAACCATGAATCATCGATCAAGATCAATCTCTAAAGTTCATAAACTTCAAACTTCGAATCAAGCGTCTGATTCAAGCCTAACCAATCCGGAATGAATCCAAATTTTGCACACAAGTTCCAAATGACATATCGAACCTATTCCAACTCCTGAAATAAAAATCTGAACTCGATAACAGCGAAGTTAAATTCCGGTCAAACTTATGAACTTTCCAAATCTTCAAATTGCCAACTTTTGCCAAATAGTGTCGAAACCTTGTAGGAACATCCAAATGTAAATCCGGAAATACACCCAAGTCCAAAATCACCATTCGGACCTAAAAGAACCATAAAAACTCTGATCCAGGATCAAATACACAGAAGTCAAACTTGGACAACTCTCCAACTTAAAGCTTCTAAAATGAGAATTATACTTCTAAATCAATTCGAATCACCCAAAAACCAAAACTGATGATACACACAAGTCATTATACATCATACGAAGCTACTCATGCCCTCAAACCATCGAACGGAATGCAAATGCTCAAAACGACCGGTCGGGTCGTTACAACTTGTGACATTCCTTTGTGAGAAAAGAGTGAATCATTATTGCTCTAGAAATTGAGAGTTAATTCTTGAAGTGAGCATGGAAAATGGAAGGTTGAGGATGAAGAGTTTGGATTCCACCGTGATTCACATGATAGAACAAGAGTTCTTGATGAATGAAGTAAATTCTTGAAGCTCAAATATCACACTGAAGTTATATGCATGTAACATATGTTTTGTCACCTTGGTGAAAATGCATGAGTATTGTGGGTAATTATTGGTCCCAATTGAGTATGAATGACTTAGAATAGACTATTTGAAATGACATTTCACTTAGAGGAGGTAAAAACTAATTTATTTGCTTGAGGACACTAATAGACTCTTTGAAATGACCTTCCAACTTAAAGCTTCTAAAATGAGAATTATACTTCTAAATCAACTAATGACCGTTTTTGCTTCATTTTTTGTTGTGTAGCTCATGTGTGTTGTGTTAGGTTGATTGGACCGGTTTCGTAGTAGTTGTGGAGAGAAATGAGACACTTTGTCTAATAATTAGAAAGGTCAACCGAAAGTTGACTTATAGGTAAATGATCTCGGAATGTGGTTTTTATGGCTCAGATAGTTTCGTTAGGTGATTTAAAACTTAAGAGTGCGTTCAGAAGGTGGTTCGGAGGTCCGGAGTAGAATTAGGCTTGAATTAGCAAAATTAGATTTTTGGCAATTTCCGGTCGGCAGTGGAAAATAAGCTATCAGGGTCGGAATGAAATTCCGAAAGTTGGAACAGGTTCGTAGTGTCATTTTGGATGTGTGTGCAAATTTTTGAGTCATTCAGACGTAGTTTGGGTGGTTTCGGCATCGTTGAGGAATTTTGGAAGTTTGGAAATCCTTAGGCTTGAATTTTGGATTAATTCGGTGACTTGATATTATTTTGAGTGTTCTGAGGATTCGACTAAGTTTGGGTGATGATGTATGACATGTTAGTACTTTTAGTTGGGGCCCGAGGAGATCGAGATTGATTTTGGAAGGTTATCGGAGAGTTGGAAAGGTTGAGTTGCAGCTGAAGTATGCTGCCTTCTATCATAACTGCACCTGCAGATTGGGGACCGCAGGTGCGAGCCGCAGAAGCGGAAAAAGAAACCGCAAAAGCGGCATGGACCGCAGGAGAGGAGAGCTGGATTGTATCTGCGAGCCCGTAGGTGCGAGACCTAGGGTGCAGGTGCGGCGTTTGAGGACTTAGGTGACTTCCGTAGGTGCGGATTTTTGAGCGCATAAACGGTCCGCAGGTGTGAGGTAATTTCCGCATAAGCGGAAAGGGCTGGGCAGAACCTATAAAAGGTTGCCTTCGCGAATCTTCATCCATTTCTTCACCAACGGATTTTGGAGCTTTGAGCTGTGATTTCAAGGGGGAATTAAGTGTTTTTAGTGAGGTAATCTACTTGGACCTATTATCTTGTTTTTATGGCAATTATTCCCTTGTTTAATCATGATTTTAGTGGGAAAATTGGGAGATTAGGGATTTAAATTGGAGAGTTTAAATTGGGGATTTGAGGGACCATTTGGGGTCCGATTTTGAAGATTTTGGTATGTATAGACTCATGAGAGGATAAGGATTCTAGTGCTGTGATTTTTATCGGATTTCGAGATGTGGTCCCGGGGTCGGGTTTGGCTAATTTCGGTATTTTTGAGTAAATTTGATAATTTTCGCGTGGGTTTTGTTCTTTTAGCATATATTGATGATATCGTACTGATTTTGGTAGATTCAGAGCGATTGGAGGCCGAGTCAAGAGGCAAAGGCATCGCGAGTGTTACACCCCATGTTTTCGTACGTAAAAGTACGGCATAAGTAATTTGATGAAAACTCGAAAATGAGATATTACATCCCCCATTTTTGTATGTTAAATTTTGTCATAAGTTAATCAACGTAAGTTTGAGATTGGGATTATTTTGAGGTTACAAGTATTATGCTATTTCAAACAAGGGATAAGTAAATTCCTGAAGGTGAGAGGGTAAGCAAATCGAAGAAAATAAGTTTCGTCGAAGTTTGACAAGTTGGGATAGAATACGGTCCGAGCTATAATATTCGGTATTTATGGACTAGTGCCATAAAAGGTACCACGTGACCATAGTAGTATGATGTATAAAGTATATTAAAAATAAGTAAAATTTTAAGTAATTTGAAATAATTATTAATTATGCGAGTAATTGATTAATTATCGGGTAGCGGGACATTACTTAGTTAACTATTAAATTATGGGATAAGACTAACACCCCAAAATGTGGCAGTAAATAAGCCAACCAAACATATGACTAAGGGTCATATGATCTTTAGGTGTCAAACTAACAATTAGTCACTTTTACAAAAGCTTTTAACAAAGCTTCATTTCCATGTCTTTAATACAAAGACACAAATCAAAACATTAGTTATTTTCCTACAATTAGAACTTAAGAATGAATGAATACTTTAAGAAGTTCTACAAAAGCAGAACGTTCAATTCTTCAACAAAGTTCTGATCTAAACCTTCATTAACAACGAAAATTCCTGCAATCTAATTCTCCTACAAGGTTCCAACGAGAATTTTAAAGAATCGCAGCAACGTAAAATTTTGCGGGTCTAAAGGTGTACGATGAAATCTTCTCCAAGAATATTATATGGAGTTTTCCCTACTCCAGGTATGTTAGGGCTACCCCTTCTTTATTTTGGCATAATCCAAATTTTACAGAAGAAACGAGCAAACATACGGTTTCCATAAATTACTCTATTAATAGAAATACTAGGGGTGTCTATATTCTTGATTCCCCATGTGAATTATCATTATCTTCTGTTCATGGGTCCCAGAAAAATACGTATTTGATAATGTTTATCCGAAAGGCATATTGATTTTTATGGCGTTCCGAGAAAATTTTATTAACGCATTTCATGCATTTATACATGTACATTGACCCATGACCAGATGGCGTTATATACGTGTATATATGTATATTATATTTATATGGGATACGGGAAAAAGGTTACGACGTTATATACGCATCACCACCTGATCAGCTGGTATACGTTGATGATTTTGCCCACAGTGGCCGATATGATATGATGGGATTCTCTCGGAGGCCTGATGATGTTATGAAACATGTAACTATGTATTACATGACATTTATAAGCATATGCATGACATTATAAGTATTTCATGATTTACAGAGCTATCCATACTTAAAGGTTGAGTCATTTACTCTATATTTCTTCCATGTCTGTTATGTACTTATTTATATGCCTTACATACTCAGTACATTATTCGTACTGACGTCCCTTTTGCCTGGGGACGCTGCGTTTCATGCCCGCATGTCTCGATAGACAGATCGAGAGCCCTCCAGTAGGCTATTAGCTCAGCGGAAGATGTTGGTGTGCTCCATTTGCTTCAGAGTTGCTCGTTTGGTTAGTATAGTTTAGACATGTATTGTTTTATGGCGGGACTGTCCCGAACTTTATAAAAATTATGTATTCTTAGAGGCTTGTAGACGAATGTCATGTACGTAAAAGATTGTATGGCCTTGTCGGCCTATGTTCAGTATACGAGTGGATATTTAGTCTTATAGGCCCATATGTCTTATGTATAAGTTGGTATCTCACGTTGTATTCTACTTATCTCATGGCATCCATCCATCTCAGTTATATACAATAGTATGATACGCTATGTTGGTACTCGGTTGATTAAGGTATCGGGTGCCCGTCGTGGCCCATCAGTTTGGGTCGTGACAGCGAGTTAGGATTTTGGCCGGTTTGAGATAAGTAACGATTGTAAATCTAGACCTGAGGGTATGAAACCCCGGTATTTTGTATTGTATTGATAAATGAGGTGACACACATGCTAGGCGACGGGCATGTGGGCGTGCACCGGTAGAGATTGTGACTTGGTCCGTCCCGTAGCGACTTTTAAGCCGCGTATTTGACTTGAAATCATATGATAGTCTATATTTTAGATATTGATACTATATTTTGGGTTGTATGCCATGTTTGGGGATTTGTGTCGATTCGACCCTCAGGGGTATGTTTACTACTGTCCTCACACTGTTTTGATAGAAAATATACTCTCAGTCATGATTTGTACCTGTTCACTGTTTATTCCTGTTCATCACTCTATTTTTAAATAATGAAAGATATTTTGGGCTAAGTCCTCGTGATTTGTACTAAGATGCCTGAGTGGCTTGTGAGGATGATGATTGAGTGAGTCTGAGGGCCAGATTGTGAGGATAGTGGTGGATCGGGTTGCACGCCGCAACGAGATATTGGATCGGGCTACACACCGCAGTGATATAGCGCTTGGGATGTAGGAGCCCCTCTGGACTGGTTATCGGGATTTGATTCTAGCGAAGGCCCACAGCTCGCGGTATTCTATCCATCGGGGTGCCGCGAAGATGTATCAGGATCTGAGACAACCATATTGGTGGAGGCGGATGAAGAAGGATATTGTTGGATTCGTAGCTCAGTGTCTCAACTGTCAACAGGTCAAGTATGATCACCAGAGACCAGGTGGATTGCATCAGAGGTTGGATATCTCGGAGTGGAAGTGGGAGCAGATCACCATGGACTTTGTAGTTGGGCTCCCACAGACTTCGAGGAAGTTCGATTCTATATGGGTTATTGTGGATCAGCTGACCAAGTATGCACACTTCATTCCTGTTGGTACTACTTATTCTTCGGAACGGTTAACTGAGATTTACATTTGGGAGATTGTTCGACTGCATGGTGTTCCGGTTCCATCATTTCTGATAGGGGTACTCAGTTCACATCGCAGTTTTGGAGGGCCGTACAGAGAGAGTTGGGTACTCAGGTTGAGTTGAGCACAGCTTTTCATCCTCAGACGGACGGGAAATCCGAGCTCACTATTCAGATATTGAAGAACATGTTGCGCGCTTGTGTTATTGATTTTGGGGGTTCATGGGATCAGTTTCTGCCACTCACGGAGTTTGCATATAATAACAGTTATCAGTCGAGTATTCAGATGGCTCCATACGAGGCTTTATATCGAAGGAGGTATAGATCTCCGGTCGGTTGGTTTGAGCTGGGTGAGGCTAGGCTCTTGGGTACATATTTGGTACAGGATGCCTTAGATAAGGTGAAGTTGATTCAGGAATGGCTTCGCACGGCGTAGTCTAGGTAGAAGAGCTATGCGGACAGGAAGGTCTGGGATGTATCTTTCATGGTTAGGGAGAAGGTTATGCTGAAGGTGTCACCCATGAAGGGTGTTATGCGATTCGGGAAGAGGGGCAAGTTGAGTCCCCGGTTTATTGGGTCTTTTGAGGTGCTTCAGAGGGTTGGGGAGGTGGCTTATAGACTTGATTTGCCACCTATCTTGTCGAGTGTGCATCCGGTATTTCATGTTTCCATGCTCCAGAAGTATGTTGGTGACCCGTCTCATGTTTTGGACTTACACACGGTTTAGCTAGAGGATGATATGTCTTATGAGGTAGAGCCAGTAGCCATTTTGGGTTGTCAGGTCAGAAGGTTGAGGTCTAAGGATATAGCTTCAGTGAAGGTGTAGTGGAGAGGGCAGCCAGTGGAGGAGGCCGCCTGGGAGACCGAGCGGGAGACGCGAAGCAGATATCCTCACTTGTTTGAGACTCTAGGTATGTTTTTAGACCCATTTGAGGACGGACGTTTGTTTAACAGGAGGAGAATGTAACGACCCGGCCGCTCGTTCCGAGAGTTTAGCCCCGTTTCTACTTCATTTTGTGTTGTGAAGCTCATGTGTGTTGTATTAGGGTGATTGGACCGAATTCGGAGTGGTTGTGGAGAGAAATGAGACACTTAGTCTCTTAACTTGGTCTAATAGTTGGAAAAGTCAACTTATAGGTAAATGATCTCGAAATGTGGTTTTTATGGCTCGGATAGCTTCGTTAGGTGATTTGAGACTTAGGAGTATGTTCGGAAGGTGGTTCGGAGGTCCGGAGTAGAATTAGGATTGAATTGGCGAAATTGGATTTTGGCGATTTCCGGTCGGCACCGGAAAATTAGCTGTCAGAATGGAATTCCGGAAGCTGGAACAGATTCGTAGTGTCATTTTGGACATGTGCGCAAATTTTCGGGTCATTCGGACGTAGTTTGGGTGGTTTCGGCATCGTTGGCAAATTTTGGAAGTTTGGAAATCCTTAGGCTTGAATTTTTTATTAATTCGGTGATTTGATGTTATTTTGAGTGTTCCGAGGGTTCGACTAAGTTCGGGTGATGATGTATGACATGTTATTACTTTTGGTTAGGGCCCGAGGGGCTCGAGATTGATTTCTGAAGGTTATCGGAGAGTTTGAAAGATTGAGTTGCAGCTGAAGTTTGCTGCCTTCTGTCATAACCGCACCTACGGATTGGGGACCGCAGGTGCGAGCCGCAAAAGCGGAAAAAGAAACAGCAGAAGCGGCATCGACCGCAGGATCAGAGAGCTGGACCGTATCTGCGAGCCCGCAGGTGCGAGACCTGGGGTGTAGGTGCGGCGTTTGAGGACTTAGGTGACTTCCGCATGTGCGAAATTTTTAGCGCAGAAACGGTCTGCAGGTGCGAGGTAATTTCCGCATAAGCAGAAATGCTGGGCAGAACCTATAAAAGGTTGCCTTCGTGAATTTTCATCCATTTCTTCACCATTTTTGACGAATTGGGAGCTTTGAGTTGTGATTTCAAGGGGGAATTAAGTGTTTTCAGTGAGGTAAGCTACTTGGACCTATTATCTTGTGTTTATGGCAATTATTCCCTTGTTTAATCATGATTTTAGTGGAAAAAGTTGGGCAAAATTTGGAGATTAGGGCTTGAAATTGGAGAGCTTAAATTGGGGGATTTGAGGGGCCATTTGAGGTCCGATTTTGTTGATTTTGGTATGTATAGACTCGTGAGAGGATAAGGATTCTAGTGTTGNACCTATTATCTTGTGTTTATGGCAATTATTCCCTTGTTTAATCATGATTTTAGTGGAAAATTTGGAGAAAAATTAGAGATTAGGGCTTGCAATTTGAGAGTTTAAATTGGGGATTTGAGGGACCATTTGGGGTCCAATTTTGATGGTTTTGGTATGTATAGACTCGCGAGATGATAAGGATTCTAGTGTTGTGATTTTTATCGAATTTCGAGACGTGGGTTCGTGGGTCGGGTTTGGCCAATTTCGGGATTTTTGTGTAAATTTGATCATTTTCGCGTGGGTTTTGTTCTTTTAGCATATATTGATGATATGGTACTGATTTTGGTAGATTCGGAGCGATTGGAGGCCAAGTCAAGAGGCAAAGGCATTGTGAGTTAGGATTTTGGCCGGTTTGAGGTAAGTAACAATTGTAAATCTAGACCTGAGGGTATGAAACTCCGGTATCTTGTATTGTTTTGATAAATGAGGTGACGCACATGCTAGATGACGGGCGTGTGGGCGTGCACCGGTAGGGATTGTGCCTTGGTCCGTCCCGTAGCGACTTTAAGTCGCATATTTGACTTGAAATCATATGATATTCTATATTTTAGAGATTGATACTATATTTTGGGATGTATGCCATGTTTGGGGACTTGTGCCGACCTGTTTGGACCTTCAAGGGTATTTTTACTACTGTCCTCACATTGTTTTGATAGAAATCTCAGTCATGATTTGTACCTGTTCACTGTTTATTCCTGTTCATCGCTCTATTTTTAAATACTGAAAGATATTTTGGGTTGAGTCCCTTTGATTTGTATTGAGATGCCCGAGTGGCTTGTGAGGATGATGATTGAGTGAGGCCGAGGGCCGGATTGTGAGGATAGTGATGGATAGAGTTGATATATATGTGTGTGTGTGTGTGTGTGTGTGTGGATCGGGCTGCACGCCGCAGCCATATAGCACCTAGGCTGTAGGATCCCCTCCGGAGTCTGTACACCCCCAGTGAGCGCAGTCGACTATTTATGGATCGAGTTGCACGCCACAATGGTTATTACACGGTACCTGTTGAGCGTGAGTGCTGAGTGTGAGTATTGACTGATGAGAGTCGAGTCACGAGTGACTAAGAGGTTTGCCCGAGAGGCTTTATTTGCGAGTGATACTGAGCCCGAGGGGCTTATCTTTATGAGACAACTGTTTTCAATCTTCTTTACACTGAGCCTCTATTGATAAAGTCGAACAAATGTTTTATAGAGATTTTAAATGGAAGATTGGAGTTTTTATGAAATAATCGAAATTTAGATTCCTGACTTGATTTATTTATTTCCATTGTTGCTTATGATATGAAATTACATGATTTTAAATGCTCGTCACTGCACTCAAGTCTTTATTTATAATTGTTACTTACTGAGTTGGCGTACTCACGTTACTCCCTGCACCTTGTGTGTAAATTCAGGTGCCAGGACCGAGTGAGATTTGATTCATCCTCGTAGNATTCCTGACTTGATTTATTTATTTCCATTGTTGCTTATGATATGAAATTACATGATTTTAAATGCTCGTCACTGCACTCAAGTCTTTATTTATAATTGTTACTTACTGAGTTGGCGTACTCACGTTACTCCCTACACTTTGTGTGCAAATTCAGGTGCCGGGACCGAGTGAGAGTTGATTCACCCTATTTGGATCACCATTCGTAGATTGCGAGGTAGCTACACGGTGTCCGCAGCCTGCCCTTTCTCTTTCCTGTTTGTCGTTATTTATATTTCCCAGACTTGTTGTATAAAGTAAATTGTGTCAGATTTTACAATTCCTTTTAGATGCTCATAACCGTTGACTCCGAGTTTTGGGATATTGTTTAGATGTTTTTAATTAACTGTACTTGCTGAAATGTCAAAAGTGGAAAGTTTTTATGATATATCGAATAGTATTGAATTAAGTAAAAAGTCCCTTATGTTATGCGCACTGAGTTTGCTAGCCTAGTATCACAATAGGCGCCATCACAACCAGCTTAGATTTGGGGTCGTGACACAAGCAAAGACTTATGTCTGGGGGAGTGGAGCTTATTTGATACATTGGATACATTTGGATGCTCTAGAATGTAATAATGGATGATTCTGCTTTATTCATATCTTATCTATATTTAGTAGTTGTTACTTTCATTGGCTTCTTTATTGGTTTACCTTTGATTCTGTTAATGTTAGTAGCCTTTATGTTTTTCTTAGTAGTGTGGATAATAAGTCTTTGATTTTTTTAATGCCACGATTCTTTCCAAAGGTGGTCTTGTGTGAACCGGGTGACTCTCCCCGAGGATGGATAGTGTGATAACTTTCTTAAGGGAATGAGTCCGTTTCGGTTTAGGTAATAATAGTAGTAAGTAGTAATGAATAAAATCCATAATTAAGTGATTCTCTAAAAAGAGTTATTCATGCTTCATTTGGCACTAACACACTTAATTGCATGCTTATGGCTTGAAACAAGGTTTTTGCAAGAAAATAGCTCCAGTTAGTGTCTTTATGGTTCTTGAGTTGACTTTGATAATCATTAAGTGGTTAATTGGACCATAGTGATCTTTAACTTGACTGTGATCGTTGTAGGCTTTAGACTCTATCCTCTTTTACGGTCTAGTTGCATGAGAGGTGAGGTGATTGTTGGTGCTAGTCCAAGTACTTGAGTGGATAGTCTAGAACTTGACCCGAATATTTTTCAAGGCGAAATTCAATGTTTGCTTAGATTGGAAGATGATTGCATGCTTTCCTTGGTCCGTTTGAGCTTTCTATTGCCACCCTATGTTTTCTATCCCTAATCAACCCCATTGAACATTTAGCCTTTCTTCGTTGGTAACCATGCTATAACCCTTAACCCGTTTTGTTTATAATCCTCTCTTGGCACCCGAACCTTCCTTAACACTCTTATGTAATAAGTGGCTGAAGGCATAAGTTTGAGAGAAAGTTGAGAAATTTCAAAGAGGTATCAAGGCATCAAAAAGAAAGAAAAGAAATTATCTTCATGAAAAGAGAAGGCATGAAAAGAAAGAACAAAAAGAAAATGCCAAAAAAAAACTAAAAACAGAGATTGATGGAATCAAAAGAGGTAATTATCTCAAGTATGAGCATCAAGGGGAAAAAGAATAAAAATAAAAAATAAATAATGATGGCAAGTCTCTCTAGGCCCAAGAAAAGGAAATGCCTCCAAGGGTTTGGTAAATGTGAGCTAAGAAATGAAAAAGTTGAGTGCTTAAGGAAGGGTGTAACTACTTATGCCATATGATATCCTACCTCAATTCAAAAGCCTTCATTACAACCCAAAAAAAGTCCTACTTGATTTTGAACCAAGTGAGCTTACCCTAGCGGAGATCTACATGAGGGGCAAGCCTATGGTACTTGAGCTTTATTTCCGACATTCCTTTGTGAGAGAAGAGTGAATCCTTTATAGCTCTTGAAATTGAGTGTTAATTCTTGAAGTGAGCATGGCAAATGGAAGATAGAGGAGGAACAGTTTGGAGTCCACCATGATTTACATGATAGAACTAGAGTCCTTGATGAATGAAGTCAACTCTTGAAGCTCAAACATCACACTGAAGTTATATGCACTTAACATATGTTTTATCACCTTGTTGAAAATGCATGAGTATTGTGGGTAATTATTGGTCCCAACTGAATATGAATGGCTTACAATTGACTCTTTGAAATTACCTTTCATTTAGAGGAGATGGGAACTAATTTATTTGCTTGAGGACAAATAAACACTTAAGTTTGGGGAGTTGATAAGTGTGAATTTTAACCACTTATTAGTCCTTCTTGCTTTAGTTTTAGTTTGAAAAAATTGATTTTTGTTTCCAAAACTAATGAAATCGTGTGAATTGCAAGCATGCTGGAGGATTGGAGCTTACCGAAGAAATCTAACTCAAAAAGAAGTATTTCAGCTTAGAAAGGCAAGAAGGAGAATTGTAGGCCAAAGTGTGGTCCGCAGAAGTAATTCTACGACCGCAGATAATTATTAGGTTCGCAGAATTTGAAGTGCATCCAAAGAACAAACCTTGAAGCCTCTGAAGAGTTTTGAAGAAGCACGGTCTGCACACCAAATTATGCAGCCGCAAAAGCTCATCGCACTGACAAAGTTTAAAAAGTTCAGAGAAGGTGCAAAAAGACCAAGTGTGAAGCCTCGTGAAAGTGTGGTCCGCAGTTAAATTATGCGACCACAGAAGCTGAAGTGCAGTCGCAGATGGAATTATGCAGTCCCAGATATCTTCCTCATGCAAGAGCAGAAGAAAAAGTACGGTCCGCACATGGAATTATGCAGTCGCCTCCCGAAGGGCATTTTTGTCAACAAATTTCTGGGCACTATAAATAGATGGGAATGACTTTTTAGGGCAAGTTTTGTATTCCTAGCAGCTGTAGCGGTTATATTTTACCTTTTGGGAAATTTGTGGCCAGAATTGGAATATACTCATTAGTGTTATCAATTAATTATAGTTTATGGCTTTAATTACTTCTTCTATTTTGTTTTCTTTCCTTTCTAGCATGAGTTGCTAGATTTTAACTAGATGTGACCTAACCCTAGTGCGTAAATCTTATGGGTTATCAATTCTAATGCTTGTTTATGATTGAGTGTTTGTTATTTAGCCTTGTTTATGCATTATATCTAGAATTAATGGTTGCAAATATTGATTCATGCTTATTTGACTTAGTTCTTACTTGAGAAAGAGGAACTTAGTCTAGGAAAACTTGGCTAACAAGAAATTGAGTTAGTTAAGGTTTTGGCTAGTTTGATTTAAGGGTTTTGAACTAGAGATAGGGGAAACCCAATTTAGACTCATATCAATTATTTGGATTGCTACCCAGTTGGACTTGAGAAATCAAATTTGGGCATAACCACTCTATTTGAGTTCGTACTTGAGAATTGAAAGTAATAATATAACCTGATATGCAAAACAAGCATTAACTTAGTATACCCATTAGGTTTATACATAGGTGAAGGTTACATCCCTAGGTTTTTCTCCAATTGTTTAAAAACACCAAAACTAATTTACCTCTCTCTCTAGTTGCTTTTAATTAGTTTAATCTCTTAATGTTAATTTAGACAACAATCACTTTTTGTTTGGAAGTATAATTTAGTTATTTCACGTTCTGTCTTCAAGTATCTACCTCAATACCCTAAGCAAATCAACCCCGACTCTAGTTGGGTATTATAATTCCATCGATCGTTTCCACTCATTGTTGAGTGCAGATTTGACCTGGATCAGGTGTTGTCGTGCCATTTGACCCGGATAAGGTGTTGTCGTGCCATTTGACTTGATATCTTGAACACATTCCTCATACTATGAAGTAACGTGGATTTACTCTGTTGTTTGGTGGTTATCACCTTTAAGAAAAGGACGGGTTGTGATATTGAGAAAACTGACAGTGATTTCTTCTAGTAATCATTTACTACTTCACATATTTGTTCTTGTACTCTTCTTTGTTATTTCTAGTATTGTTTCTATTGCAAATCTAACTGAACTGATTATATTAGTGAGTATCTTCTGACTAAAAAATCTCGTCACTACTTCAGTGATGTTAGTCAAGATACTTATTGAGTACATGGGGTCGGTTGTACTTGTACTACACTTCTGCACCTTGTGTGTAGATATTCGATGAAGCGCAACTACAATGTTCGTGGGCCTAGTAGCATTGAAAACGTATCAGCACTCCAGATACAAGCTACCGTTTGTTCGCTGTAATTTAGGATTTATGTTTCTGTTTATATATGTCAAACAGATGATGTATCTTTCCTCGTGCTGACATTGTAATCTTATTCCTAATCGTTCGTGACTTGTATTATCAGTCATTGCAAAGTTGTACAAAATTTAGATATTTAATTCTTGTTGTTATTGATCTTTCACTTGAGTTACCTTATTCTATGTTAGACTTACCTAGTACTGTGTTAGGTTCCATCACGACTAATTGGATATATGTGTCGCGACAATATCAGTACACTCTTTGTAAATTTACCCCTCTATAATAGTCATGTAGAATCATGATTACCAATAAAAAATCTAAAGATTTTAGCCAAACATTTTAAAACTTTAATGCACCACTTATAATAAAAATATTTTAATAGTATATACTTCAATAATTAAAGATTTCATTCAATTCCATCAAACAATATGCTTGTATATTTTTATTCCTTTTGCAGAAAACAAATTATCGCGTACAATGTTTAATGTTTGAACCTTTGAATATTTAGTTATGAATTTATTAATCATGTATTAGTTTTATTTAGTATTGAATTAGTGAATTATGTAAATTTTGAGATTTTAAATTTGAATAAACTTTTTAACTTTTATATGTAATATTAAAAAATATATACAATTTTTGTCTATAACAATCAAATAATATTTAAACATTAAAGTTTATTATATAGAGGTTTGACTGTATTTTGTTTTTGTAAACTCTTCCCTCCCGAAACTTTTTTGTAAAATTTTACTGTGGCACCCAGTTTTACGGCACCTAGTTGACTTGTACCCACTTTTAAATTTTTTTTAACAGATACCCAATTTTTGAATAATGTCAGATACATACACTTTTCTTTTCTTCTTTACTGTTGTTTTCTTCTTCTTCTTAGTTGCAAACTGGATTTGTTAAATTTATTGTTATTTTGACTATTTGATGATTAAGATTTGTTCTTTATGATATTTGAAAGTTAAGTTTCAAATTTGAGCTCATTTGGAGTAGATTTAGACTTGAATCGTGTATTGGATTGTTTAAATTTCAAGAACAAGTTTAAGTTTCATAACTTCAGATTCGAAATCTAAAGTTGCATGCAATAGATTGAACTATAAGATTCAAATTTCTGAAGTGCATTTGAAAGATAAAAGAACTTCATATTTTATTTTTGAAGTTGAATTGAAAAGATTGAACAACTTCAAATCCGAATTTCTGAAATTACATGTGAGAGATAGAAAAAACATAGATTTGATTTTTGATGTTACACTTAATAGACTACTTCGGATGTTGTGCATATAATTTGAATGGTTAAGGTATATATGAAAAACGCCCCACTTTTCTTGTGTTTCTTGTTATGTTGATTTGTGTAAGTAGGGATGGCAAAATGGTTAAAAGAAAATAGTTAACCATCCATATTATCTTGGATAATGGACTTTATAAAAATAAATTAAATATGGATAAAAACCATATTATCCATTTAAAAAATGAATAAGCAATGAGTAACCAATAGATAACCAATGGGTCTAACTTTTACATTTGTAAAGACCCAAATTGGGGGTTCCTCAAGTTAGGTAAACTAAAAATTCTCCCAAAAGTGATTATATACAATAAATCATGGATAATATGGTTACTCATATTATTCCCGATTAATTCGTTTTTTATCCGTATTAAACATAAATCAAATTGTATAATTTATCTGTTTTATTATTAACCATTCCGAACTATATCGACCCCACCCGCCCATTTGCCACTTCTAGGCGTAAGGCCCTTGAAAAACTTGGGATATTGAAATTAGTGCAAAAGAATATTCTATGAAGTAGCATGATTATGATGATCTATTTATTCAATTGTTACTTAAGCACCCACTTGTCAAAGAAGGAAGGAGCAGAAGAATCCCAAGACTCGACTTGAGAGGATCCTGCGTCGTTGCCTCCACTTTCTCTCTATACCCAAATCCATAATAAAGCTACAAAATCTGAAATCAATTTGGATAGAGGGAAAATGGATAAGGTGACGGGTACAACCATAACAACGTCTGCAACAGCGACAACGACAACGACAACGACAACGGGGTCATTTTTCACTAACTATCCCCTTATGTCTGCTCTCATTGCTTTCGCTCTTGCCCAATCCATTAAGCTCTTCACTTCATGGTACCCCGCCCTTTTCTTATTATTGATTGATCCCTAATGTCTGTTTTATTGTATTCAACAACCATGTTGTTTGGACCATTTGGTTGGCATTGTTAACTCTGATTCAGATCGTTAGTTTAGTAGTATATTAATTGCTTTAGGACCTTATCCTGCATCCAGATGCGGATCTTGCCATTCACACATTGGGTTTGCTCTTATGCGGGTGCGGGCGGGTTGACTGCCTTTCTGTGAAAATTTCAAGCGGTGCGGTTTGTGGGTTGAAACCATTAAAGCAATCTGCTCCCTTTTTTGCTCTTATTAATATATTAAAATGCTTCACCCAATTTTGTTTGTCTATTTCTAATAAACTGTTTTCTTTGTTTCTATTTTTTGTGTTATATTGTGGGACTATCAATTCATTTTCTGTAAGAAAATGAAAGAAAAAAGAAGAATAAAACTTATACGGGGCGGGACTGGTTGAAGACAGAAAATTTGTTATGCGGGGCGGGACGGGTTGAAGACAGAAAATTTGTTATGCGGGGCGGGGCAGGTTGAAAATTTTGTGGATTTAGTCCAAACCCGCGCCGCACTGCCCCACTGCCACCCCTACAAAGAAGAGTAGAATATATGTCTGTTTTCGCCTCTGCTGCATCCCTTTCTTAACTGTCACATGTGTCCTTTTAATTTTCATTGGCATTTTAAAGGTATATCAACATTTATGCTTTACTATTCTCTGCTTATATTACAAGTGGATTACATGATTTAGACAGAGATCAGGCATTTTGAATGTGGTAATGAAAAAGGATTACTTACAGGTACAAGGAAAGACGATGGGATCTTAAGCAACTCGTTGGATCTGGTGGAATGCCATCATCCCATTCAGCAACTGTAACTGCTCTAGCTGTGGCTATTGGTTTGCAGGAGGGCTTCGGGGAAGCGCTCTTTGCTTGTGCATTGGTTTTAGCGTGTGTGGTAGAATCTCTCTCTCTCTCTCTCTCTCTCTCATTATTAGACTTCCACCACTTCTACGATAACATTTGCTGCATTCTAGAAAGAAACAGTTCTCAGCTTGTACATGCCCCATCACTGGAACTCAAATGTGAATATTTGGTGCCTGTAAGATTTTGTACATGCCTCATAACTGAAAACTCAGATTTTATATATTAATTCCTTTAAGGAGTTTTTAATCATTGTTATGGTTTGGTTATTCATGATTCATGAACAACATATCATCTCAGGTTGCTAGTGATATTGTACCAGTGTATACAATAGAGTGATCTTTCATGGAATTAGTTATATAGGGTATGGTGTGCAGTCTGTTTAAATATTCTTCCTGAATAAGGGATTTTTACCTGTGCTAGTCACAGTAATTGGATCTAACCTTATAACTAGAAAACACTTTTTAAGATTAACGATTGAATCCTACTCTTCGTTATGCAATAAAGCAAGGTTGAAATGTTGTAAATTTCTGACTTTGTAGCACTAAAATACCTAGTTTATGAATAAATCTGAATCTCTCATGTTATTTATACAAGGAAACAAAGGCAAAAAGGGGACACCATGCAATTGTCTCAAGCTGTAATAAGTGTATCTACTCTCACTAGTAGTACCTAGAACAAAGCTTGAGCCCTGAAGCAAGGTGTGAAGAACAAAGGCATGAATCATAGCTAAAGTCTGGCACCCAAGTATTTAAAAAAATGATTAATTTGTGAGGGCCATGAGCTATATTATGAAAAGGTGGGCACCAAAAATTATCTAATGGTCAAACCAATAGACTAATTGTTAGGCAAATGTTTATTGATAAAAATATTGATTTTAAGGAGTAGGAAATTAGAAATTAAAAATTAGTGTAAGACACCTAGTATCTAAGTCAAATTTAAAAACTTAATGGCATCTTTGGATCTGAAACTCAAACACATAGATGACTTTTTGACATGATTGATGTGGTTTTTACTTCATAAACTCCCTTAATTGCAATTGCTTCAATTCCTATTCTGATATATTTATAGATTTTTAAATATTTTTCTCTCTTATTAAACAAGTAAATAATATATATATACACACACACACTTCACTAGTTTGGGACTGAGACGTAGTAGTTGTTGTATACATACTTCACTAGAGCACATATTTAATTTGCGCTTTGTGCTTAAAGTTTTGAAAGTTGTTGGCAGTTTTCTACACTTGTCGCTTTTAAAAATATTACTTTTCTGTCAAAATCAACTTCTTTTGATAAGTGCATAAATATTGTGTGTGGTTTGGGGTGGGGGAGTTAACATAAAAAAGATAAAAAGGTTACAATAAACATTATCAAATACAAGATTGCAAAATCTTTGATATTACACATCGCATATTAATATGTGTGGTAACACCTGAACCATTTAGCATAAAATAAATTTCAATGAAGGACAAAGTTATTTTCATGTTTTCAAGAGAAAGAAAAGCTCAATGAAAAGTAAAAGTAAAAACATCAACGATAAATTTCCTCTATCCTAGATCTAAAACCGTGTTAAGCTTCTGGTGTCATTGTTGAATTATTGAATAGCAGGTGAAATGCTAAAAAAAAATTGAAGCTTTTAATTTTGGTGAAAAGAAAACAAAAACTCCTTGTATTGGAGTAGGGGTTGTGCTAGACTTGTACACTGGTGACAGGTACACCGTACACTGGGAAATGTGTAAGTATAAAAGATCTAAAATACCACCTTTTAGATTGATCATTGGGGATGTCTACTCTGGAATTAAGAGATAAAGAAAGGGAGAGAGTAACTCAAGTTCATTATGTACTCAACAAGATCTCATCAAAGTTGACTTAAGACCATAAGTCTTGAAGTTACTTTTTGCATGTTGACTAACTAGGATTCGGATCATGGCTTAAAATTGGGTCCTCGTTGTTGATGTCACTGCTTGCCATCAGATTTACCTTACCTAAAATAAAATTGAATGCATGCCTGACTACTGGTAATGGGAAGGGTCCTTTTGTTCCATGTGCTCTTTTGGTTTGGGTGGCATGTGACACTTAGAGTTGGTCAAGATGTCTATGAAATTCACCCGTCTATATTTTTTCCAAAGTAGAGTTTATCCTACTTTCTTGCTCAGCTTAATTTGTTGGGAAGGTGGGATAGATATAATTCTTATCTTTGGTTGTTTGATGCAAGAATAACCACTAGAAGGTTTATTAACATTAGATCAAATTGGTTCCTCATAGTAAGTCAAGATTCTTCTTATGTATTTTCCAAGGGTAAGTTTAGAGGCTGGTATTTCAGCCCTGTCTTCTGGCCAAAGATGTCCTTTTTCATGATCTAATACTATTCCCTAATGAGGAAATTGAGCATTTGGTCTTCTGTTGTATTTCTGGTAACCAAGAAATATCTAATTTGGTAAATCTTGTGGCAGGTCATGTATGACGCCACGGGTGTAAGATTACACGCTGGACGTCAAGCAGAGGTGTGATTCTCCTGTTGATTTTGCTATGTTGATATCTGCTTTTGACATACAAGCATGCGGTCGTGTTTATCAACTTACATGCATGCTGCATTGCTTACTTTTTGTCTACAGGAATTCTCAAGCAGAGACTTACAATCCTTTCAGTTCTTTTGGAATAGCACTTTACTCAATTGCTCAGATTTCTGTAAACATTACCAAAATTCAGCTGAAACTCTCTGTTCCTTTTCTTTTCAGGTTCTGAATCAAATTTTATATGAACTTCCTTCTGAACATCCTCTTGCAGATAGCAGACCGTTACGAGAACTCCTTGGTCACACTCCTCCTCAGGTTTCCTTATTTAACTTGAAAAAATTCTTGTAATTTGGCTTTAATGCTTATCCAATAAAAGCATTCTGAAAATTAATCCCTACCCTACCCTACCCCACCCCATTTTGTCATGTTCACAAAGTTCCTTTTAGTCTTGATTCATTGTTTTCTATCCGTTGTGTCTTTCTGTCTTCTCTTCATTTTCCTTATGTCTGGGAATATCAGTTTCACCTTGAAAATATATTGAATTTCATTATTGGTGAATACTTGAAAATACCATCTTGTGCTAGCTTCCGAATTGTATTTGATCATTTTCTTTTGTGAGGGGGGGAGGGGTAGGGTGCACACGAATGATAATGATGTACATGTGTGTGTGTATGCACTCTGTCCTTGTGAAAAATCTTCTCAGCTCGGAATCCTTCATGGTAAATTGACTACAGATAGCACCTCTTTTCCATCGTCTTTCCAACAGTAGATCAAGTCTTACTATGACCTTTCTCTTCTTACACGATATCATAAAGAAAAAGTTGTCTACACTATATTTAAAGCACAAAGCCCCTTAGCGAAATTTGTTTGCCTTTTTTTTACCCTTTAAAAATTGATTTCGCACTAGACGAAATAGTCAATTTATTGTATATCCTAATATTTAGGGGTTTGAAATCAATTAAAAGTTTCTTAATTATATAAAAAAATTCTTATTTCAACTATATAGAAACCCAAATATTTAGAAATTTAATTCAACTAGAACTCTTATATCAGTATAATTTCTGGTCCTAAATAATGGGCTATGCACATTAGTCTAGAACTCTTTTACCAATACGTAAAATGTACAATATTTGAGTACTCTTATATTCATTGGGAAATAATAGGATTTAGTTATATTGCAAGATGCAAAACTTCGACAAAATAAAGAACTTGGTAGATAGAAATTTTGAGTAGCAACTATTATAAGACACAAAGAAACCAAAGAATTAACAACAACTACCCAGTAAAGTCCCACAAAGTGGGGTCTGGGGAGGGCAATGCGTACGCAGACCTTATCCCTACCCCGATAGGGCAGAGAGGCTGTTTCTAATTGACCCTCGACACATGAAAATAAAAACAAGAAAAGAAAAGACAGTTCATTAGTAACTCCAGCAGAAATCGCAGAAATAATAGCCTAAGCATGAAAATCATAAAATAAATGGCATGCAATGATATTAGCCAGAAACTACCGTCCGGGAGCTCAATAAAAACCGCAAGCCATCTATGGTAAACCCTATCCAACCCCGCCTCACCCCGAGAATGAAGTAAGAAAAGCTCTAGTACCCCCTATCCTACAACCCTGATGCTTGACCTCCAGACCTTCCTATCAAGGGCCATGTCCTCGGTAATCCGCATTCTTGCCATGTCCTAATTACCTCTCCCCAATACTTCTTAGGCCGCCCTCTACCTCTACTCGAGCCAACCACCGTCAGCCGCTCACATCTCCTCACCGGGGCATCAAGGCTTCTCCTCCGCACGTGCCCGAACTATTTGAGTCTCGCTTCCCGCATCTTCTCATCCACCGGGGCCACGCCCACTTTCGCCCGAATATCTTCATTCCTAATCTTATCTATCCTAGTATGCCCGCACATCCACCTGAGCATCCTCATCTCCGCTACCTCTATCCTCTGAATATGGGAGTTCTTAACCGGCCAGCACTCTGCCCCCATACAACATGGTCGGTCTAGCCACAACTCTATAAAACTTACCCTTGGGTTTCGGTGGCACTTTCTTGTCACACAAGACTCCTGATGCAAGCCTCCATTTCATCCAACCCGCCCCTATACGATGAGTGATGTCCTCGCCGATCTCTCCGCCCCCCTGAATCACCGACCCAAGGTACTTGAAGCTGTCCCTCTGTAGGCAGGGACCTGAGATCCAAGCTTCACGTACCTGCCTACTTCACTTAACTCGGCGCTAAACTTGCACTCCAAGTACTCTGTCTTAGACCTGCTTAATTTGAAACCCTTAGACTCGAGGGTCTGTCTCCGGACCTCCAGCCTCTCGTTAACACCGACCCTCGTCTCGTCAATCAGAACTATGTCATTAGCAAATAACATACACCATGGCACATCCCCTTGAATATGGTGTGTTAGTGCATCCATCACCAAGGCAAATAGAAATGGGCTAAGCGCAGATCCTTGATGAAGCCCCATAACCACCGGGAAATGCTCCGAGTCGCCTCCCACTATCCTAACCTTAGTCTTAGCTCCATCGTACATGTCCTTGATCGCTCTGATGTAGGCTTCCGGCACGCCCTTTGCCTCCGGACATCTCCACAGCACCTCCCTAAGGACCTTGTCATACGCTTTCTCCAAGTCAATACACACCATGTGCAGGTCCTTCTTCTTATTCCTGAATTGTTCCACCAATCTCCTAACAAGGTGAATAGCTTCCGTAGTGGAGCGACCCGACATGAAACCAAACTGGTTTTCGGATATAGACGTCGTCTTCCTCACCCTCGCCTCAACCACCCGCTCCCAGACTTTCATGGTATGACTTAGTAATTTGATACCCCTATAGTTGTTACAACACTGGATATCACCTTTGTTCTTATACAAGGGCACCACTGTACTCCACCTCCACTCCTTCGGCATCCTCTTAGTCTTAAAAATTACATTGAACAACCCAGTCAGCCACTCCAATCCTGTCCTACCAACACAATTCCAGAAGTCAACCGGAATTTCGTCCGGCCTGGTAGCTCTACCCCTACTCATCCTACGCAACGCCCCTACGACCTCCTCCACCCTAATGCGCCTGTAATACCTAAGATCGCCATGACTCTCCGAATGCCCCAGCTCCCCTAGCTCTATATCCCGATCCCCCTCCTCGTGAAGGTGGAGTTAGCGATCCTAAATTGTACTCATGAAATACCTTAAGCGTGCAGATGTAAAGTTTGTGTATGTATTTTTATCTTTTCTTCCTAATTTTGTTACGTCTTCAATTCTTTTTCCGGTAATAGATTACAAAAAATATGGTAAAAGAACTTATGGATCACCAATAACTCTTATATTACCGAGAATTTATTCTGTGTCAAAGAGTTATATAACATTAAAGCACAAAACCCCTTAACGAAATGTCCTTTCCGTGAGACCCTCGGCTATAACGATTACTTACACATTCAAACTTCATTCTACACTATGAAGAAGCACACGAGAATCAAGAAACAAATACCTAATTTCATATTTTATGAAAAATTAGAATTTAATGAGACAAAGACTTTAAAACCTGATTTGTTTGTTGGAAGGCTTCTTATTAGAATTAGAATTTATATCATGAATTGATTATAGACACACAAGAAAACTAAAACACAATATTCGTAAAAATTGCTTGAAAGAATAAGTTCTAAATCCGGTTTTAACATAGGATAATATTAACATATTACTTTCAGAATTCATCAACTGCAAGTAATTCATTATAATCATAGACTCTTGCTTTCAGCAAAAGACAACATCCGGATGAATCTTGATATATGTAGAATTCGGAAGCATAGTTATTTTCTTGGACAAAAAAAGAAAGCTCTCTCCAAAATGAAGAAAACAACAACAACAACCCATAAAATCCTACCAGTGGGGTCTGGGGAGGACAAAATGTACGCAGACCTTACTTGGGAGGCTGTTTCCGGGAGACCCTCGGCTAAGAGATAATAGATCTGTGACAACAAAACCGAAAAACAATATCAGCAACGTGAGAGACAGCAAATAAATGGAAAAGCAATAACACAAATATTATGCAAAAGTGTGAAACACAACATAAGTCACTGCAAGTGCTAGACGAAACACTATCATACTCGTCGATACAAAGAAGGAAATCGGGACAAAGAGGAAAACCGCTCGACTACCCTTTAACCTACAACCCTAATGCTCGACCTTCACACCTTCCTATCAAGAGCCATGTCCTCGGAAATCTGGAGCCGCGCCATGTCCTGTCTGATCACCTCGCCCCAATACTTCTTTGGCCGCCATCTCTCATACCTGCCAAAGCCAACCGCTCACACCTCCAATATGAAGAAAGAGTAGAAATAATTAAAGCATAGCAGCTAGATTCTACTTTCATGATAGTGATTATTCTTTTCTAATTTGTTAGAAATAATTCATAAAGTATTTTGTATTAGTTAAAGAACTAGAACAAGTTGCATTTACTCGCAAGAAGAAAAAAAGATGTCTTGTCAGTTAGCTGGCCCGATGTGTCTTCTAAAATCAACTTAAGAATGCATATGCATATATAGCTTTTCAAGAATTTTTTTTTAGAAAAAACTCTTAAATCTTCAAAAGTTATACTCCCTCTGTTTCAATTTATGTGAACCCATTTGACTGGGCATGGAGTTTAAGAAAAGAGAGGACTTTTAAACTTGTGGTGTAAAATGAGGCACATATATTTGATGTGGCTATAAATCATTGCATAAAGGTAAATGTTTCCAAATAGGGAAAGAAGTCATTCTTTTTGGCACGGACTAAAAAGTAAATATGTTCACATAAATTGAAACGGAGGGAGTATGTTCTAGCTAAAACTATAAAGGACGCATGATAATTTGTAAAGTTTAAGTAATAAATTATTAAATTGAAATAAATCTTAAGTTGAATATATTAACCGAGATAACTGAGGACCTTTTGTGGGGTAAAGTTTCTTTCTTTATTGAGTTAGTTAAATCAGATCAACATCCATCATTTTCAGGAGCTTAAATTTTCTCTTTAAATTTTATTTCTTAGTCAAACACAAATTTTCATATAATATTTTATGTAATTTTTAAAATATTTGTATTTGTTCACAGAGGGTTTATGCGTAACGCGCATATCCTTAGACTAGCATATATAAAAGATGTATGAAATAATGCTAATGGAAAATCTCAGAATTCACCCACTTAATGTTTCCTATGTTGCATTGGATGCAACTAGGGGTGGACGTTCGGTATTTCAGTTCGGTATTTGATAACTACGGTTCGGTAATTTGGTATTCGGTATATCAATTGTGCGTACCAAATACCGTACCAAAATAATTCGGTACGGTTCGGTATTTTCTTATTTGGTTCGGTACCGTTTCGGTTCGGTTTCGGTATCATACCAAAGTCTTTCAAATCTCTCAAAAGTCAAGATTATGCCTATTGTGAAACAAATCTTACTTCGATCAAGCTGTTCAAGCTTCTAAAATGTAGTAACATCACTGTGTTGAGATATGATGCTATATATAATTCCCACAATAACACCGAACAACCCAAGTGCACTACCAAAAATCTCGATTACAAGGATCTTAACAAAAAGTGTGGAGTTCTGTGCATCCGATAAGGCACAACTGCTTCCAATTATTCCTACACACAACTTTTATAAAAGAAATAAAAGGAATAACAATAATTAAAGAGCAGAAAAACATTTCTTTAAATTTGACACCACGAAGTAGAATTCCATGAATGAGAAGAAAAATATTTCATACTCACCCACAAACAAGATTGACAAAGCCCACAATGATCCCAGAGGCAAAAATTTCATAGCTAGCACGGTGCTTTTACTACATTATAAAAACTTGAACAAACTTAAAATACCACATTACCAAACACATAGTAAACTACAACAGATCAAGTTGGTATTTAATTATACCCACCTGAATAAATGAAGAAGAACAACTTAATTGAAAATATTCAAGACATAAGACAATGGCTGTCACACAATCGGCAGTGGGTCACTGTCGCACAATCAACGGTCGAAGGCTTGAACTCGAACTCACGGGTCACATGAGTCAGCAACAGAGCTTTTGAGAATTGAGAGAAAGGTGAAAAATTGAAAAATCCTATCCAGCCCTAGGTATGCTAATTCCTAATATTCTATGTTAGTCTAAGTGAGTTGGACTTGGGCCTAAAGGTAACAAATTAAATTTGGGCTGAGCACTCAACAATATCTTTCTGTTGGGCTGCCCAGGACTATTTGAAAATTGGGATAAACTATTAAGCCTAACATTTCGGTATTTCGGTATACCGAAATATCGAAACCTCAATACCGAGGACCGTACCGAAATACCGAATAATTGAAATATTTATACCGAAGTAGTACCGAAATA
Source organism: Nicotiana rustica (assembly GCA_005239535.1). Classification (NCBI taxonomy): domain Eukaryota; kingdom Viridiplantae; phylum Streptophyta; class Magnoliopsida; order Solanales; family Solanaceae; genus Nicotiana; species Nicotiana rustica. Next base: position 57,679 of record ML480230.1, read on the forward strand.
ACCGAAACCGAAATACCGAATTAATTCGGTTCGGTTCGGAATTCGGTTTTTCGGATTTTATGCCCACCCCTAGATGCAACTCCAAGAGTGACCTTCACAATGTTGTATTAGAGTACATCTATGATTTATGTTTCCTACATATCACATGATAAATTGTAACGAGTTCAAAGAGTGAACTCTACACAGCTTTAATCTGGACAGCTTTCCACTGCAGGTTGTTGCGGGTGGATTGTTGGGATTGATGACTGCAACGGCTATTCATTTTATCACCGGCTGGGGATATCGAGCATGACATTAAATTAGCTTCAGGCCAAAATTGCAGATATGTTATTTCACCTTTGAATTGCCTTAGTTGGTTGCACATTTAAGTATTTCAGATAAGTCATCGTCTCCTGACAGTGTTCAGAAGAAGTGCAAACATTCATATAGGAGTTCCACTTTACACGCTGTAAATAAATATTGATAATTGAACTGTAGCTACAAAGAACTTTAACCTGTAACTTGCCCTTCATTCTTTTCAGGAATTACTTATAGAGTGATTGTCGTATCAGCTTGTGCTCTGCTAAAACTGATTAACTAAAGAGTAACACATACCCTAATTCTCCAACTTACAGCTTCTTCCACTTGTCCAATTAATTTGGTAAACAACTTTGTTCCAAGTTCCTAAATATGGATAAGCAGCTGTGTGCTATTCATTTTTTCTGATTATAAATGGTGCAGGTGCCAGTCATAATTCCAAGTAGAAGTCCGTGGGTTCACAATGAGTAATTTTGTTATATATGTGCATTTTAAATCTTGTTGTATAGGCTGGATAAGTGTACAACCCCTTAAACTTGCCCGAATTTTTCATTTAAATACTTTAACTAAAGGTTGTTCCTATTAGACACCTGAACCCAAGCTCAATTGTGCCTATTAGGCCCTTCACTAACATTTGGTGAAAATGAAAATAATAAGATGGTACACCCCAAATACATGTCAAAGAGATGAATAAGGTCACGACACATGGGCTTTTGACCTTAAAAGTAATAAGTGAAGTTTATGTTTTTCTTTTTTCCTTTCGTCTTCTTATCAGAGGTGTCGGTTCCCGCTCCAAGTTTGGCTAGAAAAATTTATCCGGGTAACTGACCCCTTCTCCGTTCGATGGTGTTGCTGACATCAGAAAGTAGATTCAATTGTAATGTTTCACCAAATCTAAGCTCATACCTGTCAGCATGTGAAAAAGATCCAGAAGTTCAAATAGTTTGATTTAGCTCTTCAGCCAGAGTAACTTCATTTGATAGGTCCCTTTCTTTCTCTTTACATGAGGTTACTTTATGCTTCTTAGATAAATCAGGGAGTTGTCAATTTTATTCTTGAAATTGAAAGCAAAAAAGAACCCTGCTTGCTATATTTGTTCTTGTTAAGGATTATCTTGTCACATTATGAAATGTTTTTCATTTGATGATTGTCTTGAACATGCACGTAATAGCCGGTCATTAATTCTTTTGCATTGAAAGAGAGAGCAGTGAAAATGAAGGTGATTCAAAGCTTCTGTTTTTGAAAGGGGAATGTGCCGGGGTGGTTGATGTCCGTGGATGTGTGTTATGAATTACAAGGTTTTTGTGGATATGGTGTAGGGATGGTAATGGGACGGGGCAGCTGCGGGGCAGGGCGGATTTTGGGTGTATCTGGTGTGGGTTTGAGTGTAGGCGGGTGCGGGACGGTGCAGGTTGAGATATTTTCTTTTGTTGTGGGTTGATATCATGAATTTGACTGTTGTTGCGTATCATTGCGGACTCATCCTAATAATACCATTCACTTTTATTTGCTGTTCTATCTTGCATTCCTTTTCTAGTTTATAGATAAAAGAATTTCTTTTTTGAGCTTAAAAAAATGTAACTATAAATGGGGTAAAAACTTGTGAAGGTTATCGTACGATCAAGTTAGTTTTCTAAAAAAAGATGAATAGAGCCGAAGAATATGTCCAGGCGGTAATGACTCAAGAGACCCGATTAACCATCAAAATTCAAATTAAATATAAAGAGAAAATAATTGAAAATTTGTACTATCAAAAGAATTTGAAAAGGTGACAAATATAATTGATTTGTAAATACAAACTTGGCCAATAGAAACAACAAGAAGGGATTAAGTCTATCTGGTCAAGAATATCAGTTAGATTGCACTTTTGAAATATTCTTTGATCTCAATTCAATTGGGTTTTTTTGCGGCGATGAAATCACAAAGTAAAAAACTAAAGTATTAAACTTCTTGAGTAACGTAAGTAATAAGCTCTCCTTTTAAAAAAAATAATGAATCTCTCTGCTTTCAAAATAAAATATTTCCTCGCTATCTTTATTTGAGCTCCTAGGAAACATATATTTAGTAAGTAAGACCATGTCTTCTTCCCTTTCCGACATCAAGATAATTGACGAAGGTGGTACACTCCACATTTTCGCTGACGCCGAAAAAAAATGGTAAACTTATTTGTTTTAGTTAAATAACAAAATGTAAGAAAAAAGAAAAACAAAACTTAAGCGGGGGGAGGGGGGGGGGGGGGGGGGGGTCTTTGGGGGGGGGATGTGGAAG